>CAUYON010082399.1:0-31505 GCA_963573935.1 Arctocebus calabarensis
ACACCTGAGCTGGCAGGTTCGAATCCAGCCCGGGTCCACCAAACAACAATGACGGCTACAACCAAAAAATGGCTGGGCTTTGTGGTGGGCGCCTGTAGTCCCAGCTACTTGGGAGTCAGAGGCAGGAGAATCGCTTGAGCCCAGGAATTGGAGGCTGCTGTGAGCTGTGATGCCACAGTACTCTAACCAGGGTGACAGCTTGAGGCTCTGTCTCAAAAAAAAAAAAAGAAAAAAGAAATGTGGGGTCCCTTGTTCACAAATGATTAAGAATTTCAAAATAGTGAGAGTGAAGCATTGCACCCTCCTAGGCAGGGGCCCTCTGTCATTTTATTTAATTCTCATAATAACCTGATGAGAAACATGTGCCCGGCCAGGTGTAGGTGGTTAAGTAACCTCCCCAAGGTGATACAGCTAATAAACAGGGAAACCAGGATTTTTTTTTTTTTTTTTTCAGAGAGAGAGTTTTGCTTTGAGGCCCTTGGTAGAGGGCCGTGGTGTCACAGCTCATAGTAACCTCAAAGTCTTGGGCTCAAGCGATTCTCTTGCCTCATCCTCCCAAGTGGCTGGGACTATAGACACCTGCCACAATGCCTGGCTATTTTTAGATGCAAGGCCTTGCTCTGCCTCAGGCTGGTTTTGAAACTGTGAACTCAGACAATCCACCCACCAAGGCCTCCCAAGTGCTGGGATTACAGGCACCTGGCCTGGGAGTCAGGACTATGCTAGAGCTGTAACTGTTCAGAAGGGCTCATTGCCATGCCCAGCAAGCTTTGACAACCAGGCAAGAATTTAAGAACTGAAGGGAAGCACATTCCTTCCAAGCAGTGAACAACATAGCCAGACCCCAGGGGGCCCAGATCCTAGGAATCTGATATTTGTGAGTATCTGAACAGGGCAGAGAAAAACCGGGTCCCTCTCAGAGCAAGGCCTCACATAGGCAAAGGTGTGGATTGGGGCCTAAGGGGTCTGACAGGGGTGCTGCTGGGACACAAGTCATCCCTGACTTTCTGGGGACCTTTGAGCAGAAAAGCCACTGCTGACTGCCTGACTTTCTAATCCTTTTCTCATTTCACTTCTGAAGAACCAGAGAAGGAGAGGCAAGGGGAACGACGCCCTGTACCAGGTACGAGCTGCCAAGTTCCTTCTGGTGGGTTTGGGGGGCATCTGACAGGGGCAAGATCAAGGCTCCTGCATTTTGTGTGTTGTGGTACCAGCTTTTGCCAACAGCTGGGCAGGGCAAATGCAGGGCAGCCATTCTGGCCAGTGCTGACTCCACAGCCAGTAAATCCTTGGGGTAGGGTGGGACTCGGCCATTGGAGCAAACTGCTTGGCTGCGGCGGCCCCGTGCATGGTTTGGAACAGCAGCTGCCAGGAGGGTGTGTGGTCTCCCCAAAGGTGCAAATGGAGGCAAAGGACACCACACGAGTGATTTCCTGCCTCTCTGCCCACTGCCTGTGGGCTCTTCTTTGCAGAAACCTGGCTCTGCCTTGTGTCCTTAGACCTAGTAAGATGAGAGGAAGGGTGGAAAGATGGAGGAAAAAAACAGCTAAACTAACTTCAAAAGGAAAATGCTATTTCAGTCAGGTGTCTGGTTTATGCAAATCAGTGCTATTCATTATGCAAATGAAGCACAGTCCACCCATTTCTGGAAAACATGATCTCCAAGGTTCTCATCTCTCCTCCTGGCTCTGCTGGGCTGCTCACGTCTCGGTTTTCCGACTCTAGAATGTCATGATGTCCCGCTTAGCTGAGCTGAGGGTAGAGTCAGAAAGGCCTCAGAAACCTGCCTGTGTGTGGCTGCTGTTCCCCCTCCTTCCTGGCCCCTGGCTGGACCAGAGAGAGGCGTTCTAGCAAGACTGGGACCATCCTTGCCTACCTATGCCCTGACAAAGAATGTACTGGAACAGCGTGGCTTGGGAAGGAGGTGCATGGAGGAGGTCTGAGGCCCAGGAGCCCCCATTCTCTCCCTGTGACAAGTCCAGGCTGCTTGTGGGCCCAGGTAGCATGGGCAGCAGCTTCTCCAGAGCAGGCCTGGCCCTTCCCTTAATTCCAGCTCCGTATTAGAGAGACATCTCTCCTCTTTGTTCTGACAGGAAGTTGGCTGGGCCCAAGTGCCGTAGCGCATGGCACTTGGGAAGCCGGGAAGAGGAGTGAGAATTTAGCTGGGAAAGAGTTCCCACAAGGCCTCCCTGAGCAAGGGCACACACCCATGTCTCGTGCAGTCCTCTCAGCCCAGGCTTCTGCCTGTGGGGTGAGGGGAGTCTTCCTGGGAGCTGGGTGGGAAGTCATATCTGTTGGCTCTGGGTTGGTTCCTGCTTACACAGGCTCCTGACCCAGATTCTTCTCTTCTGATTTGTTTTCACAGGGGCTCAGCACGGCCACCAAGGATACCTATGATGCCCTCCACATGCAGGCCCTGCCCCCTCGCTAACAGCCAGGGATTGCAACCCTCACAGGCCAGACCTGTAGACGCCCAGATTGTGAGACATAAGATAAAGCATTTTCTACCCAGTTCACTCATATTTCTTGACCACCGAAGTATTCCTCTTTGTGACTAGGATGCTTTGGTCATATCCGATTCCAAACCATCAGAACCAGAATCTTGTCCCTGGACTCTTTTAGGGGAATGCATGCCCCAGGGTTATAGCCCTGGCCTTGGGGCTTCTGGCTTGCAGGAAAGGGGTCCATAAGCAGATGCCTTTCCTGGCGGCCCCGGGCTGTCACTGGGAGGCAGCCACACTCCCTCTCCCAGCTGAGTTGTCGGTTCTGTGCTTTGTAAAGTCCCCAGATGCTAGCACACGTCCTAATAGTTGCTGTCGTCCAGTCAGTATTTGAGTGGCTTTGCTCTGCTGTAAATTTGGTTTCTGTGTCAGATTTTCTCTCCTTTTAGGGTAACTTGTAACAGGGCTGTGTTACACCTGCCTGCGAAAGGGATGGGCATTTGGGAAGGGGCAAGTGGCCAGTGGGAAAGGTATGGGGCAGTGGGGAAGTGACAGAGGGTCAACCACACCCCGTGAGGGCAGCCAGGGGCTCCTTCCTTGAGGCCTACATTCCACATTCGAGCATGTGTGCAGGGCACTCCGGGGCTGGAAGACGAACAAGACCATCTCTGAGTTTTGCACAAACTGGTATAAAAAACATGACGTCGTTACACAACATGAACAGAGCTTGCGGGAGCAGGAGAAGGCCGGCAGCGAGCCTGTGTTCTTCCTGGCACTTGCAGTGAATGAATGTTGTCAGCCCTTCACTGTGAAGGCCTTGAGGGAAGAGCCGGCACCACAAGACGCGTCAGGATCCCAGTGAACAGTGGCATGTTGGGAAAATCCTCAGTCAACCTGCCTGGAACATTGCCGTCGAATTAAAGGGCACATGACCGTGGAAGGAAAAGCCTCTCTGCTCTAGTTGGTTTTAATTTATACTGTACTGGTTTGCTAAGGCCTCACTATTTTGCATAATAAAAAATGCTTCAGTGAAGACGCTGTACTGTAAGCTTTGTTTCAAGCCTATCATGACAATTTAGTCATCAGGAAATCAGGTTGCCCTTGGGGGAAGGGTCCCCAGACTGCTGGATTCAGAGAGTGAACAGGACAGTGCCTCCAAACAGGCGGGTGAGCACAGGTCCCTGCGGCCCAGAAGGGACATGAGGACAGTGGCACACGGTGCAAAGTGAGCAGGGGTAGTATGGTATAGTGTCAGGATGGTCCTCAGCCTCACGAGAACCAGAGTGGGCCATGGGAAAGGAGCCTGCAGCATAGCATCCAGCTTGTGGCACAGGAAAATATGCAGGAGAGGCCACCCTCGCATTCAGGTGTCAGCAAGAAGGGGCACGTGAGCACAGGGTGTCCTGGAGTTACCCGCAGCAGCTGACACCATAGGACAAAATGCCTCAGTCCATGGGGTTTAGGGGGTGGTAGAGAACAACAGAGGTCTTTTAGGTCAGTTTCTCTCAGGAAAGCTGGCCCTGTCCCTAGCAGTATATCCGCTAACTGCAGTGGCTGCACATGAGGTCCCAAGTCATCAAGCGTACCCATTAACATTACATAAAGACTTTGATTTTTTTCAAAACAGAAGTCAAAGACCATGACTATTCAAAGCCCTTGAAAATTTAGGATTCCAACTGGAGCAATGCCCTTCACTGCCAGGCAGGTGTCAGGTATAACAACTCACAGGCTACTAAGCAGGCATTTATTTGACTTGGAACGTGGCCTCAAAAAAACTCTGCTACTTGCTGGGATTTTAAAACTGAAGGCTGACTCATCTGCTAGTAAAAGTGAGTGAGCCTCATAACTAGGGGCTGTGCTAGACCTCGTTTCAATGTTAGCCAAGTTATATACAGGCTGAGTGACCTGTATGGCTGGCTTGAAAATAATAGTGTTAGACCTAATTCTGCCAAGAGTACGTCTCATGAGGCGAGGAGGGAAGCTGGCAGTGAGCTGCGGTGCAGCTAACCCAGGGTGCAGGGCATTTCAGGCCACATGTGTGGTAGCTACAGTGAACTGGGGGTGGACAGGATTAGCAGGCGTGCTCAGAGAAGTGGGGGTGTGAAACTGGTTTCTGACAGTGAAGCCCTGGGTGCAAGGTGAGAGATACCCCTGAAATCCGTAGGAGTCCTGCCCTTCCTGAGGTCTGGCAGTGCCCTCTCCAAAGCATGACTGTATTCCCTCCCTCCATCCCAAGACACCACTGATTGTAAGACAGGATGCACCATCACGTTATTTCAAGAGAAGAAACGTTATGTTAAATATAAATATCCGTTGTAAGGTGCAGTTTTGTTTTGTTTGTCAAAATGTGAAGATGTGTCCTAGAATCAAGGCAACAATGTTACTTGTGAGGAACCAAGACACATATAAAGATGCTCTCAAAAGTGCATCGCTTCAATGTCACTAAGTTCAGAGGTAGAAGGTAGGTTTTCTGATCACTTTTGTTTCTACAGTATGATTCAAGGTTATTCTTGGAATAAGACTCAAGGGTTCCTGGTTCACAGGACTCCTGTGAACAGAGTGAAACTTAAAACACCAAAGCCGGCCCTGGCAGGGAAAAAAGGGCACATAATGAATTTAAGCTGAGGACAACCCCAGAGGTGAGTTAAAGCATTATCCCTTGGCCACCTGCTTAACTGTGGGCCTCGCTCTGTCCATGAATAACCTGAGGCTGTTGTGGGTGCCAGGGGCTGGCCATGTCAGCTGCTGATCAACAGCTACTTCTGTGAACCGGTGACTGAGTTCTAAGTGCAACACCCAATAACTTCAATCTCTAGTCTTTGACGAGAGAAAAGGCTCCCCACAGAGAAAAGAGTAAGGGCAGACCCTACGCCTATCAGCTTTATATGCATCCCTGGAAGTGGATTAGAATCTAACCACTTTAAAAAAAGGACCATAGGGTAACAGAATCTTCTCTTCACTAGTTTATCTCCATTCTCTTAGACGTGATGAGTGGGTTTTGCTTGCTAAAGTCGATTTGTTAAAAACTTGAAATTAAGGCAATAACTTTACAAATGCAAATGCAAGCAAGCAATAAATCTAAGAGGGGATAGAAAGGAAAGGAGATGTTCTTTTGATGTAGAAGCAGTGGAGAGGAGGACCCAGTATTTGTCTTCCCATTTGGTCCCCTTCCAGGACAGTAAGCACATCTCACAACAGCTCTCCCTGTCTATCACCCGTCTCAAGAAGACCCATCAGACTGTTCACACATGACAGGGAAATTCCCGAAGTTCTTCAACAAGCTGCAGCTTTTTCTCTATGGGAAATTTATTTGAGAATTCAAACTTTCCTTTCTATGAGGTCAATGAACTGTGTTAAGACACTGACTGTGGACTAGTGCCACGCACCAGAGGGGCGCCACGCTGTGCATTCTCCGAGCGGAGGGCGGGTGCCAACCTCAGGTCAACTTCCCCGGAGAACGGATGTTCATGACTTGGCCAGAAATGCTCGAGGGGCACGGCAGTTTCAACAATACATTTGGAAAAGTTGAGTTCAATTTCAGTTCTGCAGTTAAATCCACAGTGAGCTGGGAGCTGTGAAGAGTGCTCTCGCAGGATCAATCAAGGGCCCGAGTGTTTGATCACATGAAGCCGCTTGCTTGGACTGCTGCTCAGCTCAGGGCCCCACTAAACCACAGCTAGTGGTTTATGCAGTGACCGCAGCTCCCCGTGGAGCCCAGGGGGAAGTCTGAAAGGCAGGAGCTTGTTGAGGCAGGGAGGCAGAACCAAATGCTTGTGATTCTGGGGTTCCTGAGAGCGCCTGCTAGAAAAAATACCTTGGGAGGCTTGTGCAAGCGGTCTGTGAGGGTGTGTGAGTGTGTGTGTGTGTATGGAGCACCCAGAACACCAACACAGCAACTTTAAAGAAACTCAAACAATGTGCAAACACTTGGAAAATGGTTTAATGATGTTTTACAACAGAAATGAACTGTACAGTTACGGTAAGTTTAATATATATATAAAAAATTACAGCAGACAAATGCATCTACACAAAATCTACCATTTCATTCTGATTCACTGTCACCTACACAATCTCTCCCAAGCCTACACCCCTGCAGGCAGCCCCAGGAGGGGAATCACATAAAGGGCACTTTTAAAGAGACAGCACCGCTCATATTCCCCGCCACCTCCTTAGGCCTCAGGAGGTATCATCAGCTAATTCCCCAAAATGTAAAGTCGCTTGTGTTTCAGGTTTTGAAAACCAAGAAATCATGTGTTTCTCAGGGGCACAGATAACAAGGACCAGCACGCCAAGTTATCAGCTGATTCTTATAAAATATTCCTATCAGAGGGGAAATGGCTAAACAGGCGCTCTGGGGCAGTGAGGCTATACAATAGCCACCCAGATTGCAAACCAGAAGTGTAGGACTCCCAATAAACTACCCAGGAATTGTCACTGCCTCATAAAGCTGCTGGACAGTTTTGGAAAGAATCATTTACACCACATCTTAAGTTTCCACAAAGAAGAACTCAAACTCACATTTTAAAGTACATAAAACAGAAAATTCTGGGAGGCCAAGGGGCCAATTCCCCTCACATCTCTCCCTTGACAACAGTGGAAAAACACCCCTGAATTAATAATTAAAAAAAAAAAGAAAGAAAGAAAGAAAAGAAGAGATGGGGGAGTTAAGCTATTCAAAGACAGAGAGAAAGAAAATATCTTTAGAAAAAACCCTCACTGTCTCTTTATAACAAAACAAAATCCCATCTGGGAACAGGAATGGGCAATCCAAATTGAGACCTGGTGGAAGATTATTATTGAATATTATGTACACTCAAAACTTTTTCATTTTCTTTTTATTATGAACACCTAGGCAGTGAAAACTGTTATGTTAATACATACATAGACACACCCAAAACATACAAAAATACTATTATTTCAAACTACTAAGAATAGGACAGTTCAATTATTTTCATGCTATGACTTTAAGAGCATTACACTGAAACAAACAAGAAGTTAAACGACATTTTTTTTAATATCCCAGAAATATACCAAAATATACATCTAAGCTTTGGAATTACTGAGGTTAGACTAATGCAAGTGCTGGGTAATCGTACTTAATACACAAGTCTAAGGTTCTGCAGGAAAGAAATTATCTTTGGTATCTGCATCAGGCTAATATTATTAACATTTGGATTTTGCTTTGGGATAGAGCTTGTATGACCCTAGAACCAAACACCCCCCTCCCCCAATCAACTGAGATTAAAAAGATCCATGTAAAAAGTTCCTTCATTTGCAATCCCCCCACCCCCCAAGTTAAAAAGTCACAGGCATCTACCTAGCACAAAAGGTTGTGAAATACAATGCATAGTTGCACAGTGGTGCTGCAAAAAGGAAACAAAACTACAATAAAGAGAAATGAAAAGCTTGATAATCTTTCTGCATGTTTTCTCACACACAGGCCAGCCACTTCCAAGCAGTTCCAGTGAAGGAAAAGATAAAAAAAGGCTCCGAAGGGCCCCTTGGCGTGCATTCGCCCAGCCCCAGAGGTTAAAGCACCCAGCAGAGCAGCCAGTCCTGCACCAGTGTCTTCAATGTCCCCCACTCTGTGGAGTCCTTGGCCAGTTCAGCAGTGGCTCCCACTCTCCCTAGTCCCTGTGCTAAATCCCTGTGGTGACCCTGGTTGTTGTAGGGTGGATTACAGTGGTGACTGGGTTCTGTCTTTTGTTTGGAAAATCTGAATGCCAATTCGTTGCTTGGTATGCCTGCAAATTGGCAAGGGCCATAGCTGCCAAGCATGCACCTGTGGAAAAGCCCAGAAGGTGGCTGACAGCTGCCTGGCTTGTCTGATTGGTCGGAGGCTCCCCCTCTGCCCGAGCCTCACTCTTCTAAGTGCCAGGACGCCACAGATTGGATTGATGCTGAAGACTTCCCCTTTCTTTGGTTTTTTTGTTTGTTTTGAGTTTATACAATCATTAAGAAATCTTTGGTTTTGGCTGGAAATTTAAAAAACAAAACAAAACAAAACAAAGAAACCACCCTCCCCTGGCTTATAGCAGCAGTATTATGACCTGGCTAAGCTTTTTTTAACCCTGGGGTGGGAATTGAAGGTCAGGAACTACATTCAAAGAAAAGGTGAAAGGGCTGGGGATGCAGCTTCTAGAGAGCCCATTGACTATAAGATTGTCAAATAATAATAATATTAATAATAATAATAAACTTAAATATTTGGATTTTTTGGTCATGTCAAAAGAAAAAAAGTGAAATGTTTATGCAGCAGTCAGCTTAAAAGAGCCTTTGGTGTCTTCCCTTCTACCCAAAGTCCTGAATATAAACAGAACCCTGAGGCCTCAGACGGGAAGGGGATGGCCTCTATCCCACCAGGGAAAAGACAAGTACAGAAGTGGAGGTGTGGCCGGCCATTAGGACGTGGGGTGGGCTGGGGGTGCGGGTAATTGGCCAGCCCCTAAAGGCAGGGTGGCTGGGAAAGGAGATGTTAAGAGACCTGTGAAGACCCCTTGCAACAAAAAGAAACAGAAGATTGCAATTTGCCCTCGGTTTGCAGTAGCTTTTAAGCAGCGACATTCAGAGGCTTGTTTTGGGGGATCCCACCCTAGGCTACCGGTCCCATGATGCTATAGGCCAGAGTTCGACGTTACTTACTGAGAGCAGGGAGGGCAGACTTGGCAACTCTGTAGGGTTTTGAGAAAGTTAAAGCAAGTTACTCAGTCATGAGTTAGAAATGAGGTATACAATAGCTCCTGGACTTGTGGTGGGTAGAACGGCCCACACTTACTCACCTAGCCTTCATTGCCAACACAGAGGGGGATGGAAGTGCATCTAACGTGGGAGCAGGGCCCTTCCTGTAGGGAGAGACTCCTGTGGATTGAAGTGCATGCATGCACACCCATGCAGGCAGAAGAAAGAAGCCGGAAGAAATCTTTCTCTCCCCTGACCTGCCCACAGGGACACACCATTTATGTGTAGAAAGCCAAGGTTGCAAAGTCTTATCCTCAATCCCCTCTATCCTCCCTCCCCCCATCCCCTTTTTCTCTAACTGCTTGCACCTTTAAACCCAACCAGTTGGTACTGGTCCACTCTACTCTTAGGAAGTATGTGCCTTCTGCAGACTGATGCAGGAATGGAACCAAAGACATGGTACCCCCCACTGCCTACAACTATAGCCTTTTGTTGCAGACACTGTCATTTCAGCTTCTGAAAGTGCATTTCATTTCCTCCTGTATTTTTCAGATGTTGAGACACTTTTAGCACTGGGTGGGAACAGAGTCTTCAGAGTCTTCTCTCTACTTGGCTCTGTCCTTGTTCATTCGAAAGAGATCCCAGTTTTAAGGAACTAAAGTGTTTGACCGTCTCAATTTTTATACAGCACTGTATCCAGCTGTCTGCCTGCAGACTCTGGGATAAAATGTTTGAGGACTCAATGCCACTGGCAATTTATGAAAGAAGCTTTAAGCTACTTTTGTGAGGGTGTGGCCAATTTACACAACGATGACTTCATCAACAAAGAAAACAGGAAAACTTTGCAGCAGACCTCAATGTTTTTTACAGTAAATTGGTTTGGGGGGCTTAACCTTTTGACAGTGTCCTGGGTTTGAACTAGAAGGTGGCAGTGGGTGGTGGAGGCTTGCGCAGAGTGGGCAGATGCAGGGACACAGAATCCTAGAAGACATCCTCCCTCCCAGGCCCCAGGAGCGTCACCTCCGTGCTCCCAATGGTGTCTCATCACACCCACACCTGTCTTCCCACAGCTTTTGTTTCAAGTGCTCTTCTCTTCAATATCACTATTATCTACTTAGAAACCTATCTAGCACTTTGAAAAGTCACACATTATTAATACCACCTTTATATAAAGTCAGAACAATAAGACTATTAGTAAAGCTTTCATGAAGTTCTGCAACCTGGTGATTTTTTGATGGAATATCCAGAGAACAACATATTTATTTTCCCTTTCCCTTTCTGTGTCCTATCAATGTACACAACAATGAACTAGTCAACTTCCTGGAGCTCATTTATAAAAACATTTGGGAAGAAAACAGCTCTATAGGAGAGAAAGAGAAGATCTTTTGGTTTTCCTTGTAATTGTGCTCTTCCCAGGGTGAAGAACCTGTCGCCTTGGGGCCAACATGTGGACTTCTGGATCCTTTTGACTGCATCCAAATTTTAGCAACAAATCCTTTTAATAAAGGGATTTATTTTGTGAAGTTTGGATTTGGTTGAGGGGCTGCACTTGGGGATCTGGAGGGCCACATGTGGCCCAAGTCAGCAGTTTCCCCACCCAAAGAAAAAAATTCTACCCTCATCTTTTGCCCTCCTCAAATTTCTCAGCAATTCCAAGAATATCACTGCTACACAGAGCAACCCTATCCATCTTTACAGAGCCAACAGAGCAAAACAAAACCAATCTCTTTCCCAAAGCCAGGATAACCAACAAGAAGACTTCCTTCAAAAAGCAGGGAAGGCGGGAAGGAAAAGGACAGGAAAGAGGCAAAGAAAAGCTTTCCCAAATATCAGCTTTTGGTTCTTATTCCCTCTGCCTGACTTGAAAATGCAAGAATAAGCAAAGAATGGTATTGCGGTGTCTTTGGTATCCAAACCAAATCCCACTAAGGTATGTGAGATAGATCATTTATTTAAAAAAATAGGACTTCTGGAGATATAGTTTATATCTGAACTCAGGGAGCTGAGAAAGTTCTGTCCCAGGCGATGGGCAGAAGGGCTTGCAATTTTCCCTAGACCAGCATCATTTCTCCTTCACATTCCCACCAAGGAGAATACTCTTCTCCATCCCACTGACCAATCAATCCTTGAGGGTCACACCTTCTCACGTTGTGTCTGAGGTGAGCAGATTAGTTTTCGACTTCTTGTTTATTTTTTTGCTGTTTAGAGAACTACTAGCCTTGGTATGAGAAAAAGAAGTAAGGTTTTAAAAATGCTGTGCTAGTAGCATAACATCTAATAACTTGACAGAGGGAGACAAAAATAATCTGTTTCAGTTTAGTTTCCTAGATTAGGATACATCAATCACTCACCTCTTCTTTCCTCTCCAAATTAATTGGTGCATGTCTAGCTCTGCCTCTATTTCTCAAGTGCACACCCAGACATTCATACATTCGTCCTTTGCCTAAGCTTCTGCTATACACAGAGGTAAGGAATCATCAGGAGACTCTGGCAGGGTCTGGGGGTCACAGGCAGCCCTAGGAAGGGATGTAAATGCACCCCCACGGGTCCTGTACCCACTGGGTACCCTCATGTTACCTGCACTCCACCATACACTGTGCTGAGGATCAGACCACAGGAGGCCAACAAATCTCAAACCCAATCACAGGGAAAATCAAGTTTCCTTTGGCAAAACAGATATAAGAAAACACACACATACACACACACACACACACACAGGAGCAGTTCTTTCTAACATAATCAACTTCTCTTCCCCCACCTAACCCTCCCTAACCCTATAAATTGTAGCCTATAAACAGGATCCCAAATACATACAGCATCAATCATTTTTATCAGTCATAATAATTAGTTCAACTAAATGCTACAGCTAGAATCATTTCCACTATTTATAAAGTTTCTTCTTTTATTTATATGGTTTTTAGTTTAAAACCAGTTCTGTAACAATGCTAAGCTATGCTGAGGTATTTTATGAAGGTGCCAGAAGCTAGCTGTTACCCAGATTAAGGTACCACCATTCAAAGTGGAAAAGAAGAAAAGGAAAAGAGAAAAGGAGATTGAGGTTATACAATCAACAGAAGGGTCACGCGAATTTAGGGCTTTTAGCAAAGGCCAAAAGTAGAGGAGCCAAAACAAGGAGCTACTTCATGAATAAGGGCAGTTAGAAGAAAGCAGCCATTGACGAACCATTCAGAAAACTGGTGCAAACTGGACAACCCTAGGAAAAACATTCCTGTCCTTCCAGTGGAATCCTTTCCAGTATCTTGCTGGGAATCTCAGGGTTGACTCATCTAATTTCTTTGGATTAAGAAAAAGATGATTAGCCTTTAATGATGAAAGCGAATTATTTGTCCTATTCCTGTCCAAGTGTCCACGTGTATTGTGTGTGCTATCTATGCAAACCTACAATAGCTCATCCCAGTTATTCTTCTTAGAGGAATGGCAAAGAATGATTTTTTTTCCTTCTCAAAAGTGAAAGTCAATGCTAAGAAAGACTTATCACTTCATAAAGTGTCGCCCTCAAAATGTCTTAAGACTGAAAATGTCTTCACACAGCCAGGACAATGATTTAAGTGTTCTTTATACATACATCTAAAAGTGAGCTATCAGTTACGAGGAAATTAACCCACAAATTCTTGCTCATTTGGAAAATTTTAAATTTCAGGTCTTTAGTCTTTTTTTCCCCGTTAGTATTAGCCATCTTTTAACTCTTTCAACTCTAATAAACAGGGTTTGAAGAACCAGTAAACTTTAAATTCTTTATTGAGATGCTGATTTAGTGAGAAAGTATTTGGACAAACTCGCCTAGTGAATTGTTGAGGTGTTCCTGTAGCTGCAGACTGGTCTTTGGAGGGCCTCTCAAGGGCTGAGGCCAAAGCCATCTGCTAACATGACGTCCACGCCTTCCAACTTCTCCCTGGCAGTGCTTCTCTTTTCTTGGGTAGATACAAAGAGGCTTCTTAAGTTTCTCTGTCTTCCTATTTCAGTGATATTTTCTTTTCTTTTTTTTTTCTCAGTTAAGAATGTTTTGTGAGAATGACATGGTTTGGGAACAGTTTTAGACTATGAACTACATGGAGTGTCATTAGTAAGCCAAGTGTTTATTACATACTAATTCTGATGTTTTCTATCAAGATTTGTAACCTTAAAAACTGACATGAATTTCCTATGTTTGCAAATGTATCTGGTTTTTCTAGCAAGTTAAAAAGAAAACGTTAAAGACTGGGTTGAATTTAAATGTTTTATCAAGCAAATACCTGTGCTTCTGGATATAGACAAGGTTTCCCTTATCTTACCAAACAAATGAGGGATAATGAAACAAAATAACATAAAAGAAGTACAATTGTGCTTTTTTACCAAAGATGAATGGATGAATGAATGATGTAGGTTGAGTTGCCAAGATGATTCACTAAAAATCTTTCAGTCTTATTTTTCCCTTTTATTTAAACACAAAAAGGATTAATTTCTTATAATGCTACCATGGAGTATAAATAGGTATGGTCCCATACCAAATAACAGTTGGATTCCTTTGGTTCCATTTTTCGAGTACGAGTTGAATACATTGAGATGGTATTTATCTTTCTGACAATAAATAAAAGTGTATATTATATGTTAATGAATACAAACAATTTTTCTCTTAATTCTAAAAAGCTGCCTATAGAACTTCAGAAACATTTAAACTAATACAGCACTCAACTTATTTCTTAGAACAACACAGTAGTATTGTTCCTGCGAGAAGCCCTTTTTGGTCTTCCTGCTCTGTCCTTCAGATTTATACAGGGTATAAATAAAGTTTGTGACCAAATTGCACGACTTATGACAAGCAGGTTTTAAACAATTACATTCACCACTCCCTATGGAGGGCCCATTACTATGGGCAAATATAATATTACTATAACTGCATTTAGAATTAGTCTTTGGCTTAATATGTGTTAACCAAATTCAGGGATAAAAATACAACTTGTATAAACATTAAGGAGGAACAAAAAGAAAAGAATGATACAATGAATTGTGATGACCTATCTGGCCTGTCTTCTTCAAAATGTAGACACTCTACTGAATACCTCGTTTCGGTCTAATGTCCCCCTTTAGTTTCCAGAGTCTCCCTTCACAAGGTGGCTAAAATTTAAGTTTGAGTACGTTAGTGTAGGAGATAGTTCATTCAATTCCAAATGCATTTCTCGAGATGATTTAAAAAAGATGATATGAAGTAAAAAATGACTAAGGTGTTCATGAAGCTATATAATCAGTAGAACAGTGATGGTGACAAGGAGTTGATTTTAAACTAAACACTCACCAACAAGCTATATTAGTGTTTCATGTGTACATATGTATATGTACCTTTCGTTTTACAACTTATTTTTAAATGAGTGAAAAAAGAGAAAAAGTTTCATCTTTATCTAGAGATTTATCTTTGTCTAAAGATTATTCCTTTAAAAACAGTTTTGGTGTTTTTTTTCATGCTGGTTTAAGGTCTACCCTCATTAAGTGATATACACACCAAAAGGTAGAATCCCCTTAGACCAAACTGATGAGAGAGAATACAGACAGGGAAGAGAAATAAATGACCATTGTACTGACATTGAAAGCTTAGTATCTTTTTTAATATTAAAGTTTTTTGTTGGATCTTAGTTGGGAAAAGAAAGGATCATTTTTTTAAGCACATGTGAACCCCCCCCCCCCAAAACCTAGGCAGTCTTTCCTTGCCCTTCCTTCTGACTCACTGGGCTTGAGTCCCTCAGGACTCCACATTTCCTTTGGTAGCGATTTTGGGAAATTAATGCTACAACTTCTAATCCAGTGTGGCAGGCATCAGTATTCCCCTCCCCGAATCTTTCCAACTTTCCTCATTCCTAAGGGAGGGACTCATTGCTATTGGCAACTACAGTATCACTGATAGCCCTAAGTTATTTGCACAGACTAAAGTTAGAGATGGCAAGTCAGGATAAAAGATTAAATTTAACTACAAGAGAGAAAAAGCGGATGGAGAGGAGAGAAATTAGTAACTGACACTGCCATTCTATTTACACACCAACCTAAATAAACTAGTTAAACATCAAGTTAACATCTGCCCAGAGGATATTACAATTTACCAACATAAAAGATTAAAAACAAGCAGCAACTTTTATATAAAATTAATAAAGACAAATGAAAAAGAAATTGTCAGTAGCATCTATCTCCTCAATGTGTCTGAACTGCACATCATAAACTAGTCCATTAGTACAGCAGCTTGCTAAAAATTGACTTTGGTTCAAGCTTAGTTTTTTAAAAAAACAAACAAACATAAAAAACACACCACACAAAAAAGGTGGATGGACATTTGTTAATTTCCCTGCTTGTAGTTCACTGATTTTGGAGGGATTTTAGGGAACGTCCCTAAAGGTAAGGAGGAAATTTAGGGGTGGGAACTTAAATACTGTATGAAATAAAATTAAGACAAAGAAAGAGAAAAAAATTTTAAAAGGGACTAAAATATTTCTGACTTCTTAATATTAATGTGACTGTCTCCCACTTAAATTACAAGCAAAAGTTCACACTATGTCTGTATTACTGCTTTTCTCAACCACGGTGAAGAGAGATAAATACACAGAATCCAAGCTTTCTCGATGGACACAAGCAAAGCAATCAGACTGAAAACCACCTGTAAGTTCTCTACACCCTCAGCTCCAAAGGGAGAAAAAGTGCAGTCTTGGGACCACCAGAGATTTAAACAAAAACCCACAGACACCAAATGGGAACCTTCAACTCCAATAAGAAGGGGAACTTAGATGAGCTGCAGTGCAGTAATCCAGTCTTTTGGAATTTTTTTTCATACAGAGGGTATAATAACAGCACACTGACAAAAAAGGGAATTTAGTCTCTAAGTTACCCTTATTCCTCTTCATCCACTTTCACAAACTCTTCCTTTTCAAGGGGCTCATTTATATAGTCTAGAAACACCCTGAAAATAATTACAGAAGCTGATCACTTTCTACACTGAATGAAGAGATGTGAATTGCTGTGTAGACCTACCCAGCGGGAGTGTCACCAACTAACAAAGGAGACACTTGAGGTGTGTGCAAAGTTGCTGCTTGAAGTTCTATGGATCCCACCCAGCTAGTAAGTGCCTCCTTTAGTCAGAGAACCAAGAAGAATCTCGGTTAGAGGAATTTATAGGCCATCCAGTGGAAAGGAAGTCTGTGGCTTTCTAGAGGAAAAGCTGGCAACCTCAGACTCTTCTCATCACACCTCTTTTGGATATATAATTGATGGAAAATACTAGAATTCCTTCAGAAAATAAAAGAAGAGGACAGTTTTCCAACTTCAATAAGTCAGTTTGTTCTTTGCAAAGTAACTTAAAGGAAGTTTAGATGAAAAACTTCTGAAAAATGGAAAAAACAAACACACCAACAATAGGAGCATTTTCAGGAGATTAGAGATCAGGAGAACCACCAAGTCAGGTGTCTGCAGTAGTCTTTGCTCTTCAGAACCAAATCCCGCCCTGCAACACGTACAGCTGTTCCCATTGAAAGTAGCAGAAAGCAGCACTGTTGCACCACAGGATCTGGGCCTCAGGGTCATTCAATGATTTGGGGGTGAGTGAGAGCTACAGTTCAGCAGGAATTTCTTCCTACACAAAAGTGCTCCAAAGGCACCACCTGATGGGGGGGATGTGTGGAGTGGGAGTGTTTGCACACACTGCCTTCAGCTTCTGCACCAAGCCTCTTGCATAAGTGGCAAAAGAAAATAATTTTCTAGCACCTCTGTAAGAGTCATCAAGGATAAGGAAACCAGCAAGAACATTCCCCGCAGTTAAGAACAGAAGTCTCCCCTTACCCTGAAACCCTCCCTCCCCACAGTGTGGGAGCTCACTGAAATAGGATCCAGGAGCAAGAGATAAACATGTCCAAACTATATATATATATATATATAAAAAAAACAATAACAACAACAATAATAATAGAGATACAGTAATACGGGCCTGCCTAAATTGTACCAGTTAAGAAAGGAACCCCCAACACAATTGAAACGATTATAAACACCTTGTTATGACTTAACGGCCTGTACAACAGACCCATAAAAATGATTTTTTTTTAAGATAAAAAGAAATTTAGACAAACAAGAAATCCCCTTCCTATATTGGAATTGGTAACCCACCTTAACTTGTCATCATGACTGCTGGATATGATAAGTAGTCCTTTCACTTATTTTTTTGTTTGTTTGTTTTTGATTTTTTGTTTCTTTTTTTTAAATTTTTGGTTAGAAAGTTCTCCAATCCATGAAGCAATCCTGAAAAGACAGTGTTTTATTACAAAATTAGGCAAATGTTGTCCCATCTCCATCCTTTCTTCTTTTTTCTTTCTGGTATGTTTTTTTCTTCTCTCCCTTCTCTCCTTTGCTCTCACAACATGGTGGGGAGAGGAAGCCAATCGCATTTTTCAGTTTTATTAACCTGGCTGGCAGCCCAGTTACACTGCAGAGTAAAAGGCTCCCCGCAGCCCTGCTCTGCCCAGCTCACTGTGCCTTGGAGGCTGTGCTGGTGGTGGGCGCAGCCCCGCCGGCAGAGGCCACTGTGAAGAGAGAGTTCTGGATGGACTCAGCTGAGGTGGAGGCGGCGTGAAGGCTGGCTACAGGCGCAGAGTTCCCTGCAGAGGCTGCGGCAGCAGAGACCAAGCTAACCGGGTTGCTGGTGAGCAGAGAGAGGTTCTGAGGGTTCAGGAACAGAGGGGCGGTCACGATGTTGGGGGCTCCTCCTGCATTGGCAAATACCAGGTTCCCAGTTGCATCCAGTGACGTTATTGGAAGAGAGCCACCAGAAGCAAGAGCTACAGACAAACCCCCCCAAAACAGAAAGTAAGGAGAACGTTATCATCAGCCTGGAGCAGCCAGATAAGCTCAAAGGTCTATCGAGTTTTCCTACAACTCCGGAGAAAAAAGTGAAGCCCTTCACTGATTCTTTTCCGCAGTCACAGTGCCATCTTGACATGACCTGTCATTTATTTACAATTTTGAAGAGCTTAAATGACTGAAAGATCTAACTCAATGAATGAGCATGGGCAGAGGAGGTCAAACAAGAACGTGAACCAGAGTGATGTTTCCATCTTAAAAGCTCAAATTTATCTCATTTACCTAAACTTGATAAATCCAATAATCTCTAAAGAAGATTGCTAATTTTAAACTACCTTTGTTCAAAAGACAAGCTAGCTAAAGTGATTAAGGCATTAAAAACATACTTAGCTTTTATAAATCAACTGGTATTGTTGACAGACTGACAGAAGACGAAAGGCATCTTTTAAAAAGCTTTTGTTGGAAAAAATTATATATGTAGCGTCACCAAATAAAATAAAATTCTTGGCCCTGAGAACTCTCATTTAAGGGTAATTTTTTTTTTTTAAATATACTTTTAGGGATGGGTCTTGATGTGTTTCTCAGGCTATTCGTAGATGCTATCACTGCAACTTCAACCTCTTGGCCTAAGTGATCCTCTGCCCCTGCCTCTCATCCAACTATTTTAATTTTAAGAAACAAATATTATCTGATTAATATGGTGATGTTTCCCTGCATCACAATATAGCAAGCATCTTCAGATACAAATTTTAGATGCTAAGCAAGGGAAACTCTTCACTATGTGGAATGAATTGTCCCTGAAAGAGACTCAACTAGGCTTGGAAAAGAAACATTATAATCTGAGAATATGTGATCTACACTGACGGGGATATAAAAAGGGCAGAAACTAACAAGAAGTAAAAGTACCTTCAAGTTGACCTAACGTGCTCTGCTGTTGATTCATTATACAACTTTCTCATATGTGGTCTTCTTAGGGGTAAAGAGGGGGAACTGGGGAGTCTTACTTGGTCAAGTTTGCCTTGAGATGAGTACTTGGATAAATTTATTGGGAAAACATCTGCCTCTAAGGCTATTCACATAAGAAAATAAATATCAGCATAAAAGTGCTGGGTAAGCAAAATTAATAAACCAGGAATACAAGAGAAAGGACCCAAATAAGCTCAATCAGAAATGAAAAAGGAAACATTATAATGGATGCCAGAGATATATAAAATATTGTCTGTAAATACTGTGAAAAATCTCTGTGCACATAAACTAGAAAACTAGAAAATATTATCTGTAAATACTATGAAAATCTCTATGCACATAAATTAGCAGGGGAAATAGACAAATTCCTGGAAACACACAAACTCCCAAGACTCAGTCAGGAAGAAATAGAACCCTGAATAGACGGATAACATGCAGCAAGACGGAAGGAGTGATAAAAAAAATCTCCTGGCAAAAAAAAAAAAAAAGTCCCAGACCAGATGGATTCATAGCTAAATTCTACTAGACCTAAAAAGAGTTAGCAACCACCCTGCACCAAATTATTCCATAACACGAAGAAGAAGGGAATGCTCCCAACTTATTCTACAAAGTTAGTATGACCTTGTTACCAAAACCAGGAAGGGATCTGACAAAAAAATCAACACTACGGACCAATTTCCCTTATGAATATAGATGCAAAAATCCTCAGTAAAATACTAACAAAGCAAACTCAACAGTACATCAAAAACTAATCCACTGTGACCGAGTGGGCTTTATCACAGGGATACAAGGACAGTTCAACATATGTAAATTAGTGTGATTCACCGCATAAACAAAAGCAAAAACAAAGACCATATGATCATCCAAAAAGATGCAGAAAAAGCATTTGACAAAATCTAAGACTCTTTCATGATAAAAACGCTCAATAAACTAGAGAGCATAAAGGAATACATCTCAAAATTGGGGAAAAGCTGAAAGCATTACCCCTAAGAACTGGAACAAGACAAGGGTGCCCCACTGTCAGCACATCTATAAGACACAGTACTGGAAGTCCTAGCCACAGCAATCAGGCAAGAGAAAGAAATAAAGGGTATCCAAATTGGGAAAGAGGAGGTCAAATTATATTGCTTTTCACTGGTGATATAATCTTTTACTTAGAAAACCCCAGAGACTCCAAGAGAATCCTAGAATTAAAAAAATAAATTCTGCAAAGTCTCCGGTTACAAAATCAATGTATGCAAGTCAGCGGCATTCCTATATGTCAGTAACAGACAAGCTGACAGTCAAATCAAAGACTCAATACAGTTCATAATAGCTACAAAGAAAATAAAATCCCTAGGAATACACTTAGCCAAGGAAGTGAAAGATCTCTACAAAGAGAACTAGAAAACACTGAGGAAAGAAACTACAGATGACACAAACAAGTGGAAAAACATTATCAGGCTCATGGGTTGATAGAATCAACATTTTTAAATGTCCATACAATCCAAAGTAATTTATAGATTCAATGCAATCCCCATCAAAATACCAATGTCATATTTCACAGATCCAAAAAAAATGATTCTACATTTTGTTTGGAAGCAGAAAAGAGATCAAATAGCGAAAGCAATATTAAACAAAAAGAACAAATCTGAAGGCATCACATTACCAGACTTCAAACTAGACTACAAGGCTATAGCAACCAAAATAGCCCATTACTGGTGCAAAAATAGAGACACAGACCAAGGGAACAAAACAGAAAACCCAGATATAAAACTATCTATACACAGCCAACTGACCTTTGACAAAGCAGACAACACTACACTAGGAAAAGAAGCCCTGGTCAATAAATGGTGCTGGAAAATTGGATAGCCATATGCAAAAGAATGAAATAGGATCTTTCACCATTCACAAAAATTAATTCAAAATGGATAAAAGACTTAAACGTAAGGCATGAAACCATAAGATTTTTAGAAGAAAATGTAGGAAAACCTCTTCTAGATATGTAGGTCATTACAAAAGTTTTGAGATATACAAAAATCAAGAAACGTAAAATCTGCACAAATGGCTGGGCCTGGTGGTTACACCTGCAATCCTGGAAGTGGACTGTTTAAGCTCAGGAGCTCGAGACCGGTCTGAGCAAGAAAAACAAGAAGAGCATGACTTTGTCTCCAAAAAATACCGGAGTGTTGTATTGGGCACTTGTAGTCCTATCCTAGCTACTTGGGAGGCTGAGGCAAAGAGGATCACTTAAGTTAAAAAAATATGAGGTTGCTGCAAGCTATGATGTCATGGCACTATACCCAGAGTGACAAAGACTCTGTCTCAAAAAAAAAAAAATCCACGCAGACGAAAACAAATGAAGCCCTTCCAGCAAAACCAATAAGCTGAGCAAGGTGATGCCTGCGTGGGTGAATCAGAAAGGACTCTGCCAACTGTGTTTCTTGGAAGTGAAATAATGGACATAACACTGTCTCCAAACTTTCGTAGTGATGCATATATTGGCTTAGGCAAAGAATTTATGAAAAGGAGCCTCCAAAAGTAATTACAATAACAACAAAAATAAGCAATCAGGATCTGACTAAATTAAAAAGCTTCTCACAACTAAGGAAATAGTCGACAGAGAAAGTAGACAACCTACAGAAAAGGAGAAAATTTTTTCAAACTATACATCTGATAAATGGCCAATATCCAGAATCTACAAAGAACTCAAATCAACAAGAAAAAAACAACCCCCCTATTAAAAATTTAGTGGGCAAAAGACATGAACAGAAACTTTTCAAAGTGGGTCAGACAAATGGCCAAGAAGCTTATGAAAAAACGCTCAATATCACTAATCAGCAGGAAAATGCAAATTAAAACCACAATGAGATATCATCTTACCTTGTTAGGATGGTTTTAATTAAAAAGGGCCATCCAGCTAATTGGAAGGCTGAGGCAAGAGAATTGCTTAAGCCCAAGAGTTTGAGGATGCTGTGAGCTGTGACGCCACAGCACACTACTGAGGGCAACATAGTGAAACTCCGTCTCAAAAAAAAAAAAAGCACCTCCCCCTATCATAGATGCTGGCATGGATGCAGAGAGAAAGGAACACTTATACGCTGTTGGTGGGACTGCAAATCAGTACAACCTCTATAGAACATAGTATGGAGATTTTTCAAGAAACTAAAAAAGTGAATCTACTATTCAATCTAGCAATCCTACTGTCTAACAGATAGATAACCTAGTACTTCTTTTCCTTTGGGTAATTCTAGCAGTCCCAGTACTATACTGGGAAAAGACATCCTTTTATCCAAAAGGACACCTGCACTTGAATGTTCACTGCAGTACAATTCACAATCGCAAAGATCTGGAATCAACCCAAGTGTCTATCAAGTCATGAGTGGATTAACAAAATGTGGTATCTGTATACTGCAGAGTAAGATTCAGTCATAAAAAGGATGAATTAATGCCTTTTGCAGCAATCTGGATGAAACTAGAAACCGTTATCCTAAGTGAAGTATCTCAAGGATGAGAAAACAAATGCATCTGTACTCTCTAATACATTGGAACTAACCAATGGGCACACATGTGCACAGAGGAAAGTAAAAGTCACTTGCAATCAAGTGGAGGGCGGGGAGTGGGGGGGGGGGGGCAAAAACCAACCTGATGAGCAATGAACACAATTTGGTGATAGGCACGCTTACAGCCCTGACTCAAGCTCAAGCAGTATAAAAGCTATTCACGTAATAAAAACATTTAATACTTTGTACACAAAAAACAAAAAATGTCCTGGTTTCGTAACAATTTAACAAACTAAATATATTCCCTATTCCTACTCGGAAACTAACACCTTTATACTTTTCTTACAAAGCCCTTTTACAAGAATATTTTCTTGGTCCTCAAGCACAAATTAGTCAGTACTTGACTGTCTTTCCCCATTACTTTCACCCTTAGTAAAGCAGACTTCTTCCATTACACACACACACGAGTTAGGTAATAGAAAACATTCCACTGACCTTGAATAGTTGCCAGTGTACTGTTGCTCATCAGAGCTGGGCTGAGAGCACCACCCAGGGTCCCTGGATTGAGACTGAGTAAGGCACCTCTGTAAGTCCAAAAGAGGGGTCACTTAGTATCACAGACACATTGGACAGTTTGCAACACAGACAAAGGGCTGATGAAAACAATGCAGCTAGGGAAGAACGCAGAAGAACCTGTAATAATCCCTTACTCTTACATGGTTTGGTTTATAGTTCTCAGTTACTAGTTTCCCTGATGCTTACTTGAACAAACTAGTTTATGACCAGCACAAAATGTAAAACTTTTTCACTCATTCTGACTCTTCTTTGAATGACTTCATTCTTTTTTTTCCAAAACAAAACAAAAAGCTCCAGAGAAAATGATATACATATTTATAAGATGCTTTTATAATATGTTTGACAGTAACAATATAAAACTGGGACTTTCATTACTATGTCTCTTGTCTATGTTGGATTCTATAAGATTCTGTAAACATTTTCTAATTTATGAAAAAAACAACATACAATGATTCTATGAATTTCATAAAAGTTAGCCTGAATACAATTGATAGACTTTAGTGGAGAAAACAGAGTCAGGAAGGCTGGACTTTATTCCTGGTCCCATCACTGAGGGAATCAGTGACTGGGTGTTTTGATCCATCACCTGGAAACAAAGGTACGACTACTGCCCTTCTAGGTGTTAGGAAACATAAGCACAACTATAATCAAGTGTGCTTCATTATAGTTGTGCTTATGTTGTGTGTGACAGAACAGTCCATTTCAAAGAGATTATAATTTTAAAGATTTTTTTTTCATGTAAGATGGTGATGAAGAGTCTCCCCTACAAAATTCCAGGCATGAGGTCCTAGCTGTTTCTCAGATGTCAAGGAGATGGGAAAGCACCTTACCCAGCTGCAAACTGTGAGGGTGCCATCAGGCCTGGGTTTAGTCCTGCTGCAGCAGCCATGGCAGCCAGACTGGCATTTGCTGGCAACTGCGCAGCTCCTTGGAGGGCGGCAGCTGCTGCTGTTTGCAAGCCTGACGCTGTCACCATCACCTGGCTGGTCCCAAGAGGGGAGGACAAAGGAGTGCAGGTGGTCTGTGTTGTGCTGGTCTCACTGACACTGGATGCCTCAGAGGTGGAGGCTGAGGCAGAAGGGGAGGGACTCAGAGAGGGAGATGTGACTGCTGAGGAAGCTGGAGGTGCTGTGGAAATCACGGAGGCCGTGTTGTTGGAGGTGGCGTCTGTAGTGCCTGAAAAGAGAACTGGATTAGAAAATGACCTTCTGTAAATGATTCTGGAAAAATGGTAGCTTTATTCAGCCATAGTCTAGAATCAACAGCACAATTAAAACTACTATCCAGTAATCTTCACATTTGCCTCTTTATTAACCTACTTTAATTTTTCCATGGAAAGTAACCACAATAACAAACATTTTAGAACCAAAGCTATGAACCCTACACTTTAAGAGACAAAAGCAATAAAGTAACCATGAAGGAAAAAGAATAGTTTTCCATTGTCAATTAAAAGAAAAAAAAGAAAAGGATCACAAAAGCTCTCATTATGGAATAATATGCTAGGGAAGAAACAAACAAAAAAGGGAAGATTCTGTAATTCTCTTTTTCATTCAGAAATCTCCCTGGTAGTTTCCATAAGAAAATTAAAATAGCAAGGACAAGAAAATTTTTAGAAAAGAATATCCAGTTTAAGTGTTAACAATATACACAGAAGTAGTATAAAAATACTAGAGATACATGTGTAGATGCCTTCTTTGCATTCAAAATTTAACTATTCTGCAATGAAAATTAGCTCTCAAAAGTCCATTGTGGTAAACATTTTCTAATTTATGGAAAAAATAACATACAATGATTCTATGAATTTCATAAACATTAGCATGAAAAATGAAGATTATTTATTATTATTATTTAAGACTTTAAAAATATCAAGGTATATAAATTTGTTTTTCATTTAAGAACAACAACTGCTTGAATATAAATGACTAATTGACATTAAAAATATCATAACAAAACACTAAAATACATTCACTGGGATTGTTTCATGTTCAAGATTAGCAATGGCTAACAGAAATACTATATACATGTGTATGAAACTTCAAATTTTCTAGTAGTCCCACTGAAAATAGCAAAAAAAAAAAATTAATTTCAATTATACTGCATTCTACTTTAGCGTATAAATCCAAAATACTATCATTTTAAGATGAAATAAATATTAAAATTTTAGTTATTATGCCTGTTTCCTTTCTAAGTCTGGAAATGGTATATATTTTATAATTACAGCACATCTAAATTTGAACTAGTCACATTTTAAGTGCTCAAAAGCCACTTGTAGCTGGTGGATGCCATGTTAGATATCACAGGTCTGAAATATGTCTGGAAATTAGGCCTGCAGGGATCCAGAGGCAAGTGTGACTTAAAGAATGTTAAGTCGCTCTGCCTATAGTACGAATGGCTCATATAGCTCTCATGGGATAGGTAATTTTCCACAAAGCAGAAGATGTCAACTGTCCCCAGTGACCTATCATTTTGATGCTATCAATAAAAGACAATATAGAACAGACCCTCTTATTTCAGTAAATGCTACATATTAAAAAAATAAGCTGTTGCACTAGCTGGAAATTTACTTAATGAAATTCACTATGGTCCAGAATATAATCCAGCACATAGAGTTGGTTTTCTGTCCCTAAAGGTTCCATATCTATAGACTCAACTAACTGTGGATCGAGAATACTTGAAAAATAAAAAAAAATCCAATAAAAATAGTACAAGCTAAAAAACAATACGACAACTATATACATAGCATTCCACTGTATTAGGTATTATAACTAATCTAGAAATGATTTAAAGAATAGGGAGGATGTGCAAATGCTACATGCAAATATTCCACCATTTTATACAAGCAACTTGACATCCTTGGATTCTGGTATCTGGGGAAGCCCTGGAACCAATACCCTGTGGATATTGAGGGATGGTTATACATATACAAAGTAGAACCTAAGTGGTATTTTCTCAAGATAGAGAATTCAAAAAGACAAAGTAGCGTATATAAATTCTCAATAAAACTGTGGGCTAGAGAAGACCTTCAATATAAAAACACTCAGACTAATTGAAGTATTTCAAATCCATAAAGGTATGACACATTGGAAAATTTTTACTTTATGTAAACAGTTCTTGGATGATAAATCTATTGCTAAGCTGTGGAACACTCTCCTCTCATAAAGGTCTCACCATAGATCCAGGCAGTTCTGTCTTTCTGAAATCTGTTTTGGTGCCTTATTCTGGTCTACACTAAGAACATTCAGAATTTAACTCTCTTCTCATTTCTACTCTCAGTTTTTTTCCACATGTCACAGAGCTGGAAGAAACTTAAGATAATCATCTAGGCTAGCGCTGACTCTACTTTTCCCTGCCGCCTACAATGCCACACGAAAGTGGTTATGTGGTTGCTGAATGAAAGAGGTAAACCCATCTTTCTTATTGCTAATTAAAAAGAGAGGATTTATTCCTTTCTGCCCTTCTAAAAAATATAAATGATTTCTTCTTATTGCAGCTGCTCTATATACAATTCCATCTCAGTGGATATTATGAATCATATTTTCATTCTTTATTTCTTCAGTTCTAAATCTACCAGACCAATCTTCATGACTCAACATCTGATGCTGTGTTGGGTTCCAAGTTTGGCATAGTTATATATACTTTTTCACTTTTGTCCTCTTTTCTTAAAGAAGAGCAGAAGAAGGGCAGACATAGAAGGGCGGACATCTTACTTTTTTTCCAGTGGTAAGAAATTTCAACATTATTAAACAATCTTTTTTTGACTATGTCTCACCTTATTCAGCACTGTTTTGCTGATGGGCACTAATTCCTTTTCAAAGTTCTGAAATTGAAACTTCCCATTTTACAAGAACTGTATCTTGAGGTCAAAAGGCTTAAATTTCTTCACTCTCCACCATGACTTTCAAATCATTCAGTATCTTTTTTCTAAAATCTCACGTTTACAAAAAAAATCCCAGTTAAATTTTACCAGCAAACTTAATGTGACCCAGGAGATAATGACTCCAGAAACCATGCAAAGTTGTTTTTCCAGTTGCAATTCCCCAACTACATTCTAGGTATCTTCAATATGAACACATAAGCACTACAGTATAACAACCTAACATGATTTTTAAATTCTCCCAATGAGTTGTTTTTTAATCAATATGCATCTTTTATGACCTTAAATTCTTGGCAACTTGACAATTTAATTACTTAGACAGCTTTGCTCAGTGAACTTAAAGTTGCTGAGACTCAGTGTGTCCTCAACAACAGAGTAGGACACCACCACCCACTTGCTGTAGTTAGTAGAGCACTGTATCCAAGCACGGGTATTAGTGTGTCTCCTTTGTGCTTTCCACTCCCCCCACCCCCACCATAACAGTTTTTATTGAGGTACAATTTATATTCATGCAATTTAAGTATAATATCCAATGACTTTTAAATAATTTACAGAGTTGTACAACCATTACCACAATCCAAATTATGACATTTCCACCTCCAAAAAAAGATCAGTTTCCACTCCCACCTAGTCATCTGCTTTTTGTTTCTAGAGTTTCGCCCTTTTGGACATTTCACATACATGGAATCATACAATATGTACTCTTCTGCACCTGGCTTTTCTTGCTTAGTATTTCATTTGCAAGGTGTATCCAATGTAGTATGAATCAATACTCATTACTTTTTATGGTCAAATAATATTCCATTTTTTAAATATGCCACATTTTGTTTAGTCACATACTAGTTAATGGGTATTTGCTTCTAGTTTTCAGCTATTTTACAAATAATGCTGCTTTATGAAAATTCACTTAAAAATTTTTATGTGGAAATGGTTTCATTTCTCTTGGGAAACCATTTCCACATAAAAATTTTTAATTTTTATGTGGAAAAAAACTGCTGGGTACGATGGTAAATTTATATTGAACTTCTAGAGAAACTGCTAAAATGTTTTCCAAAGTGGCTCTATCATTTTACATTCCTACAAGCAACGCATGAGAGTTTCATTTTCTCTATATCCTTGCCAATAATTTTTGGTCTGTTTGAGTCTCGCCATTCTCCTGAGTGTAAAGTGGTACTTCATTATTGTCTCAATTTGCTTTTCTCTTGTGAGTAATAATGTTGAGGGCTTATTAGTCACTCTTTTATCTTCTTTGGTAAAATGTGTACTAAAAATCTTTTGCCCATTTTAAAAACTGGGTTGTCTATATTCTTACTGTTGAGTTGTTTCTTTATATATTCCAGAGACAATTCTTTTATCACATATATAATATGCAAATATTTTCCCCTAGACTGTGGTACGTCTTCACTTTCTTAAAGGTGTCTTTTGAAGCACAAAGATTTTACTTGCAATGAAGTCCAATTTATCTTTTTCTTCTTTTTTGAGACAAAGCCTCAAGCTGTCACCCAGGATAGAGTGCTGTGGCATCACAGCTCACAGCAACCTCCAATTCCTGGGCTCAAGCGAGTCTCCCGCCTCTGCCTCCCAAGTAGGTGGGGCTGGTGCCTTAGCCTGTTGAGCCACAGGTGCCGAGCCATCTTTTTCTTCTTTTATGAATTGTGTTTTGGTGCTGTAACTAAGGACTCTTCACCTAACCCAAGCTTGTGTGGATTTTCTCTTGCTGTTTTTCTAGAAACTTTATAGTTTTGGCTCTTACATCCAGGCCTTCAATCCATTTTATTTAATTTTTGTGCATAATATGAGGTAAAGATCTGAATTCATCTTTGTGCACATTTAGGACCTGTAAAAATCCTCTTAACTTCATACTTCTTCAAAATTATTTTGGGTCCCTTCCTATACATTTTGGAAAGAGTTCATCATAAAAATCAAGTTGGAGAAAACTGTCAACCTAAAAATGCTAAGTCTTCTAAACCATGACCATGGAGTATGAAATGTCTTCATATTTAGACTTCAGTTTCTTTCAGCAAATTATAGTTTTCATTGTATAAGTCTAGAGCTTCTTTTTGTTAAATTTGTTACCTAAGTATTTCATTCTTGTGATACTGTTTTGTATATTTTCTTAATTGTAGTTCTGAACTGTCCATTGATAGCATATCCAAAGGTAATTGGTTTTCATGTTAATCTTGTATCTTTCAACAATACTAACTTGATTAATTAATAGTTTTTTTCCCAGATTCCTTGGGATTTTTACACATATAGATAATGCAAATAAAGACAGTTTAATTTCTCCCCTTCCAAATAGGATGTCTTTAATTTTTTTGCTCCTCACTCAATAGGATGTCTTTAATTTTTTTGCTCCGCACTCACTCATTGTACCTGAGGTTATAGGTTCGCTATAACCTCAGGTACAATGTTAATCAGAAGTCCATACGAGTAAATATCCTTGCCATATTCCTAATCTTAGGGGTGAAAGCATTCAGTCTTTTACCATTAGTAGGCTCTTCACTGTAGGCTATTAGTAAAGGCTCTTTTCCAGGTGAGCTGGTTTCCTTGTATTTCTGGTTAAAGAGCTTTTTATCAAGAACACGTTATACATTTTGTCAACTGTCTTTCTGTACCATTAAGATGATCCTGTGGTTTATGCTCTTTCTTCTATTAATATAGTATGGTATGTTAATTTAAATTCACATATTAAACCAACCACACATTCCTAGAGATAAATCCCCTTTGGTCATGATGTATAATCTTTTAATTTTTTTATATGACTGCCCAAGATTCTGTTCAGGATTTTTATTTATTTATTTTTTTGAGACACAGTCTCATTTTGTGGCCTTCAGTAGAGTGCTGTGGTCATAGCTCACAGCAACCTCAAACTCTTGGGCTCAAGCAATCCTCTTGCTGCAGCTTCCTGAGTAGCCTGGGACTATAGATGCCCGCCACAGCACTTGGCTGTTTGTTTAGAGATGGGTCTTACTCTTGCTCAGGCTGGTCTTGAACTTATGAGCTCAAGTGATCCACCCACCTCAGCCTCCCAGAGGAGGTGGGATTATAGGCATGAGCCATCGTGCCTGGCCCCTGTTGAAGGTTTTTATATATATTGTTGTGAGGAGTATGAATCTATAATTTTTTTTTGTGATATATTTATCTAGCTTTGGTTTCAGGGTAATAGTAGCCTCCAACAAAAATACAGGAGGAATGTTACTTCTATATTTTCTGTAAAAGATTGTTAAAAATGATTTTATTTTGTCTCTAAATATCTGAAAGAATTCACAGTTCAAGCCATTTGGGCCTAGGCTTTTCTTTGTGAGAAGATTAATAATTCAATTATTTTACTTGCTTTTGGTCTATTTAGGTTTTCTATTTCATTTTAAATTATTTTTGGTTATTTGTGCCTTTCTAAGAATATGTCTATTTCATCTAAGCTATCTAACTTTTTTTTGTCATAAAGATGACCATAATATCTAACATGCTGTTATATGACACAGCAATTCCACTAATAAGTATATTTCCAAAAGAACTGAAAATATACACCCATATCAAAACTTGTACATGAGTGCTCACTGTAGTAGTATTAAAAACAGCCTCAAATGAGAAGCAACCCAATGTCTATTAACTCATGAATGATAAGCAAAAAGTGGTCTGTCCCCACACTGAAATATTATTCAGGCATGAAAAAGGAATGAAGTACTGACATATTCTGCAACATGGATAAATTTTGAAAATACAATGCTAAGTGAAAGCAGCCTGACATCAAAAAGGTCACATATTATATAATTCCATTTATATGAAATGTCCAAAATAGGCAATCCACAGAGAACAGACTAGTGGTTATCAGGGATAGAAGGAAAAATAAATAGGAATTGATAATGGGTATAGGGTTGCTCTTTTGGGTGATGGAAATAGTCTAGGATTAGTGGTGATGATTTCATAATATTGTGATTAAAACCCAAAGAATTGTATACTTTTTCAAATTGTGCACCAAAAAAGGTATGAGTCATACCCCAATAAAAAATATTACATTGTAATCTTTTAACTTATCTGTGGTCAGCAGTGATGTCCCCTATTTCACTGATTTTGGTAATCTGGTTAAGATTCATTTGTCAATATTGTTGGTCTGGTTGCACTGCTCTTTTTCCTACTTCCTTCTATTTCTTTCTTCTTTTTTTTTTCTTTGCAGTTTTTGGCCAGGGCTGAGTTTGAACCCGCCACCTCTGGCATATGGGGCCAGCGCCCTACTCCTTTGAGCCACAAGTGCCGCCCCTGCCTTCTATTTCTAATTTTATTAATTTCTGCTCTAATCTTTATCATTTCCTTCTTTTTGATTACTTGGGATTAGTCTGCTCTTATTTTTCTTAAGGTAGACGTTTAGGCTATTTGAGATGTTTCTTTTTCTATTTTCATTCATTTAAAAGTGCTTTCTGGCTCGGCGCCTGTGGCTCAGTGGGCTAAGGTGCCAGTCACGTACACCTGAGCTGGCAGGTTCGAATCCAGCCCGGACCCGCCAAACAACAATGACGGCTGCTACCAAAAAATGGCCGGGCGTTGTGGCGGGTGCCTGTAGTCCCAGCTACTTGGGAGGCAGAGGCAAGAGACTCACTTGAGCCCAGGAATTGGAGGTTGCTGTGAGCTGTGATGCCACAGCACTCTATCCAGGGTGACAGCTTGAGG
>CAUYON010082401.1:0-11838 GCA_963573935.1 Arctocebus calabarensis
GTCTTTATATAGTGATCAAGGAAATGCCATGAAGGATATCTGTAACAGTATGATCAAATTATTTCTGAATGTATATGAATCGTGCCCTGTGATTGCACCAATGTACATAATTATGATTCAATAAAATTATTAAAAAAAAAATATGAATACAAAAGGAGGAAAACCCCAAGTGATTCTCAAGTAGCCAGACTGTCACTGTCAGTGTGGAGAAAGGCTTTGCACCGTGTTAGGCCTTATCGCACGTTGTGCAGCTCAAGTCTGTGGAGTATCTAAATCACGCCAGGCAGGGCGCTGTGGCTCAGGCTTGGAATCCTAGCACTCTGGGAAGCAGAGGCATGAGGATCTCTTGAGCTCAGGAGTTCAAGACCAGCCTGAGCAAGAGTGAGACCCCATCTCTACTAAAAATAGAAAAACTTAGCCGGGCGTTGTGGTGGGCACTTGTAGTCCCAGTAACTTGGGAGGCTGAGGCAGGAGAATCGCTTGAGCGCAAGAGTTTGAGGTCACTGTGAGCTATGATGATGCCATGGCACTCTACCAAGGGCAACAGAGTGAGACTCTTGTCTTAAAAAATAAAATTAAATAAAAAATAAAACCAACACACCTGTATCAGAAGGTAAAACTGACTGTGAGGGCCTTTTTGTCAGCTCCCATAACATTCCTGGAGCCTAACAGGGAGCCAACCTGGATTCATGTGATTAAATAGGTTCTGTTACGGCTTTTTCAGAGTGAAGAATCCAAACTCGCCCAGAGACTGATCATATAGATGTGTGGTCCACAAAGACATGAACTCTACCCAAAGTTTAAAATGAATCTAGAGATGAGAGAGATGGAGGTGGAGATAAGAAGTGTTTGCCAAGGCTCTATGTTCTCAGAGCCAGGAGAAAGGAAGGGGAGGGTTGGTTGTGTTTGGCCCACTCAGAGGTTCACTTGATCAGGCTTTAATCTGGGCTGGACCATCTCCTGCCTGGACCGTCTGAAGTTTTAGTGTTGCAACATATGGCCTCAAATTATTCAAAATCAACGGTACGTGGGGAGGGAGCTTTTGCACTTTCATCCACCCTGGCAACTGTCGTTCCCTGCGGACAGAACTCAGCGGTTGTGTGACAGGACACTCGTCCCTTGCAGAGGATAAAAAGCTGTGGACGCAGCCAGCTCACTCTGACTGGCTCGAGGCCTACCTGAATGGATTCTTCCGCGATTACCCCGGATCAAATCTGGGCGTCACTGGGACACAAAGCAACAATGTTTCTGATATCTTGCATGCTGTTAAAAAAAAAAAAAAAAAGCCATTTGCCATTTGTAACTTTTCAGCAGTAAAGTGGATGAAGTAGGATTGTAACAAATGAAGGAAAATTACTTGTGTTATAATGTCTACAGCCTAACAAAGACATTTGATTGATGTGTTTTTAAGAAGAGCCAATTCAGGGAGAAATTATCAGTAAACGGTGATGATGCAAATCAGAGAAGAGGCAGGAATTCACCAATTTTTTTTTTTAATATTTCTCGAGTCCATTTTATTTTTATTTTATTTATCTCATTTTGTCACTCTCGGTAGAGTGCTATGGTGTCACAGCTCACAGCAACCTCAATCTCTTGGGTTTAAGTGGTTCTCTTGCCTCAGACTCCCAAGTAGCTGGGACTATGCTGACTGCCGCAGTGCCCAGCGATTTTTTTTTTTTTTTTTTTGCAGTTGTCATTGCTGTTTAGCTGTCTGGGGCTGGGTTTGAACCCTCCAGCTCCGGTGTGTGTGGCTGGTGCCCGAGCCGCTGAGCCGGGAATTCACCAATTAGGTGGCCTCCTCCCCGTGTGAGCCAGACAACTCTGTCCTTACGTACTGTAGGCCTTAGGAGGGCTGCTATCTGTCCTCACGGCTTAGAGTATTTGTTTCAAGCCCTTATCTGAAGTGAGACAATATTTACAAATAGACACCAGGTCTGCTGTTTAAAGTTTCCGAGAAACCACAGGAACAAGACAATTTATTGAGCAGAATAAATAGTGGGGATTTGGAATGATCCTTCTGAATCTATAACAAGTGCCAGGGAAAAAAAAAACAAAACCTACCAATTTTCCAGCTGTTTGGGATGAAATGCTTTCCTGTTTCGTATCACAGTTGTCTAACCAGCAAAATGCTGAAGTGATTACATGTGAAACCATGACGCTAAAGCTTCAGAAAACGTGTTTGGTCAGAAACGCTTCTGGAATGAGACTGCAGCTTCAGCCCTTTCTGTCCCGCTGCTCAGTGATGAAACGTGGGAGACTCAGCCTGCTAGATTATCCACAGAGGAAGGTGTACGTGGTGGTTGGAAGGGATCTTCTTTCAGAGTTTTGATGTGGCAGCACATCCCGTCGCGGCTCATTTCCTGAGGGTTTCTAAACAAGAGCCAAACCCCGAGAAAGAGAAAAGTTCTAAGCTCTCTCACCTCACGGTGAACCCTTCCCGTGTTTAAACAGAGAGACACGCTCCTAATCTGGCTTCAGCCGGACACTGCCACAAAGGCCCTAAAGTGTTTATTATGCAGAGATCCAGGGTCTAATTTTCACCAGAAAAATAAGAGATGCCTTTACTAGCAGTGCGCTTTGCCCGAGTGTGAAACTGAAGCCAAACGAATGAAACAGCCTTACATTTTTTACAATACTTTAGTTGGAGAAAAATTTTAGTAGCTTCCTGTGCAAACAGCATTAATGTCTTTTGTTTGTCCCCTGGAAATGTATGACTATGCTAGTTAGTATCATCTATGACTTTGGATTCTACGATGAGGTTAAAAGAAAATCTATAAAAAAAATCAGGCTGTTAGTCATTAGGAAGAAAAAATTAAATACCTCATAGTCATTGTCCAATGCTTTTTGTATAATACTTTTTCCAAAGTACAGCTTTGGGATTGAAGAAGTCGCAGGGCTGGCCAGAGCACAGTCTGGGGCTAAGTAACAGTATGTGGTACCCGTTGCGTGCTCTGGAAACTGGAGATTCTGGAATCGTATCCTGGAATTGCATTTGGGACCCAGGCATCACATGCTTGTAGTTAGTACTTAAGGCCATTGATTGTCCTTTGCCATTTTTGTCTTATTTCAATAGCATAATGCTAAATGGTTAATAATACACATTTTTCATCTATAAAGTTATAAAGATAAACATGTTCTCAGGATATCCAGTTACTGAATCAAGAGAGCTAAATCCTCAACACAGAGGAAGGCTAGCAGGGGGATTGAAGCTACCTAGAAAGACTGAATATAGTAAATATATATCTTCAAAGAACACCATTTTCAATTTTAAAACAAATGTGATTATTTTCAGCTAAGCCTACTCTGACACAATTTGATTAGTCTCTACTCTTTAAAGGTAATAGTACCAATTTATGAAATTCTTAAATTACTGATTTTTTTTTTAAATACAATATTTTGGAGGTTTCTGGGGGGGGTCAAAGCTAAATTATACATATTATTTTTTTTGGCATCTTATGAAAAAGTCAAAGATTAGCTCTCCCTAAAGGTGTGCTAGTATTTATTAACCAGCTCTTAGAATGGGGTTGAGCCTGTCCTGATCCACAGTATTTGACAATCAACATATCCCCATAATGTCCCATTTCAAACTGCTAATAGGATGTCAACTGGCTACTGCTAATAGGATGTCAACTGGCTAGAAAACCTCCTGAAATTTTAATGATTGGCTTTTACAAAGTGGGATGAATACATTCACCAAGGCTAGTTTTGTACAGAATGTGAAAACAATCCTAACTTAGGAGTTTGTCAAATCAGTTAACCTAGGTGGGGATAGAAGCTTCAGCCCTTTACTATATGATCCTTTAGATACCTACACAAATGAATGGGAAACATAATATGGATAAGACTGTAGAAGTTTTACTATATTTGCTATGCCCAGAATCTTCCATTCAATATATTTTAAAGGTATATTAAATTCAGAGAACAGTTCCTCAAGACTTTGATATAAGTATTCAATGTGCCTCAAAAATAGAAAAATTTTAATCTTGCTTATAGTATGTTATTGTTGGAAGTATGATATCAGTAAGTGACCATAAATAAACTATGTACTGCCAGCGGCTAAACCTCTTCCTTGAACTACTTTTTCATTTATATTCCTCTGTTGTTGCCTTTTTGGCATCCTTTTCGCTCAAATTAGTCTCCCTACATCAATGCCACTTTATTTCACCAGAACAAATGTCCTTATGAAAGCTCTTTGTCAGCTAGACTGTTGACAATATATAACTAAAACGATTTTATTTGTCTCCTTCAATAGTACGCTCCACGTGAAAACAACATTATAGGGACATTGCCAGCCATGGGCCAGAGCTTGGAGAATTTTTGGAAAAATAACCTCTGAATAATCCCAACATACCTGGAAATATTAATAATTTAGAGAAAAGAGACTTAGTTGTTTGTTTGATCTGCCAAAATATAAAGTTACAAGTAATAGCTTCTTAATGTTATTCATTCCCTTGAGCTGCCCAAGCTTGGGACTCAAAAGCTATGTTGACCAAGTTCATTGCCTCTGGAGGTTTTGTTTTCTATTGGCAGCTGATAAGGAGTGCTTTCACAATAAATTCACTCTAAATAGTTCTTGTTTGTGATTTTTTTTGTACCGTCAAGAAATAGTTTTACAAAATCGCAAATAAACTTTAATAATTAGTGAGTCTTTTATTTTTAAAGGTGCTTATATTTTTGCCTTCCCAATTCCTCTCTAGTCTTCTGCATTAGTTTGCTTTGACATAGGAGAGGCATAAAGGTGATGCTTTAGAATAATGAAGAGGAAAGGTAATTTTAAAAAGAATTATAGGATCAGAGAAAATTTAGAAAGAAAAAACATTTTTCTTTCTTGAGCTTCAAAAGGGACTCAGACCCAGTTAAGGAAGTTGAATGCACTGATTCTTTTTTTTTTTTTTTAATTTTAGTTTCTAAAGAGTTCTGGGAACTCTTTCCTTGCCAAGGATTTAAGACGACTGGCAAAAAGGGGAGCCTTTAAACACATTGTGAGTGATAATTTTTCTTTCCATCTCCAAGGAAATTATTATCCATGTTGTTTTCCTTTCCTTCTCCATCAGCTGCTCCTTAATAAGTAGGTGTTAAATTAGCATACTGATTAAAAAGGAAAATAGACATACATCTTAAAGAGGTCAGCGAGAGTCACACAATGTGCTGTTGGGAAATTTCCATTTACTTATGTCTTAGTTTCTATGTACATTGAGATGAAACTTTGATTCTTCAGAGAATTATTTTTCAAATTATCCAATTACATACAATAAAGCACTTTGGACCTTCAAAGGAGACCATGGCACAACATGAACTTGTTAAAAAAAGAAAGAAGGCAGTGTGAGCTGGTGTATTCAACTAGTGAGCACTGCTTCACCCCGAAACCTTGGACGTATGTTTTCGATTGGATGCACCCTTCCTGAGGACGCTGTTGTCCGTGAAGGCTCCTGCCGTGTAAACCATGCGGCTTTGTACTTTGGTGTTGGGTGAACGTTTCTTCTTGTCTTGAACTGAGTATCTGGGATTCTCAGAACGGTACACTCTCCACTAAAACAAAGAAAGACCTGCCCATGGAGATTACTAATCTGGTGGTTGGCAGATTATGTTGTGTTTGTGATTTAGTTTCCTTTTTATTTTCTAATCAGAAGTCCCTTCATAGTATCCCTCATTATTCTGTAATGTAAAGTCTTCTGAATTTCTGCTTCTCTCTGGAGTGTCACCAATTAGCAATATATTATGTCTTTTGATAACATTTTGATCCTTTCTACCTACATCTGCAGTATGCAACAGACCTCTGAGATGGAAAGTCTTCCTTTTCCTATCTTCTATTCAATAAGGTATATAAAACCCAAACTACTTATGTCTTCTATTCTCCAAATATCTGTTCACCATAAAATGAGAGGAAAAAGTTAAAAAAAAAAAAAGACTTCCATTTCTAAGAGATTTTTAGTTCCTAAACTAAATCTTTGCAGACTTAAAGAAAAAAATACCATAGTTTAGATTCTGAGAAAATTCTATCAAAAGAGAAGAATCTGTTTTCTAGGCTTATCAATAACGGAGATTAAATAATAAATAAGTTTCTAAGGAGAATAGTGGAATCTTGGAAAACTTGGCAAAGAGAGATAGTCTCTTTTGTTCTTCTCTACACTTGCTGAAAGATTTTACAGTTCTGCACCCAGATTTATCTCTGTTGCTATGAGGGCCGTGCAACTGCTTCAGATTTTTCTGAAGTCAAATCTCTGGGCAGATCAAAAGATAAAGTGTATTGAAAAACCACAGAAAGTAATGGGCAAAACAAGGCAAAACCAAAATTATCCAAACAGAAATATTTAATCAAGTGAAATTTTCTTGATTTCTACTTTTCAAAGTAACTATGTCATTAGTTAAACAGCATGTTCTTTTGTATTATTATATGTTTGAGTGCATCTCCCCATGGACCTTAATCTTCAAATATGGTGTTTCCTTTAATTTAAAAAGGTTGGGATGTTCCCATCCCCTTATTTTCTAACAGACTTGCCACTGGGAGAGATTAACTGTTGCCCTAGAAACACTCAAAACATCAATTTTCCTGGAGCAATACCTCACTAATCTCAGCACTTAAATCTCAAAGTTTAGTTAGAGCTCATTCAGTGAGTACTTTAAGGTTGATTAAATGACCATTAAAAGTCCCAGAGCAACTAAAGTAAAAAGCTCAAAATTAGTAGATTCCCCATTTTGGAACACCCACTCTTTCCATTCAGAGGAGACCAGTTTTATCAAGACCACCTAGAAAATATTCAATTGCCATTAACTATTGAAAAGTGACAGAATCATAAGTATTTACAGTACACATAATCCTATGCTTGACACATGTATAGCCTATATAAATTTTTCTAAATTTTCCTAAATGTGGCTTTCAGTTAAAACCTAGATAAGCATCCATGCGTGTCTGTGGGCACCCTCAGCGTGCAGAATATCTCTTTTATTTGCTTACTCTCTCCCTTGTTGAAGTCCTTTCCTTCTGCTCATTGTTAGTCAGCTTTCCAGGGAGAGGTTTGGCAATTTACTTTATGTCTTGTGTCTTAAGGAAGGCACAGAGGACAGAGTATGGATTTGAGAGATACCGTTAGGCTGTTTGATTTCACTGGAACAGGAAGAGATTGGGTTTTTGTACTACAATTTGGATGAAGGATTAGATAACCTCCTGACTGATGGAAAGTAGAAAGTAATTAGAAAGGTCCAGTGCAGTGGCTCAGGCCTGTAATCCGAGCGCCCTGGGAGGCCGAGGCGGGTGGATTGCCTGAGCTCACAGGCTCAAGACCAGCCTGAGCCAGAGCAAGACCTTGTCTCTAAAAATAGCTGGGCATTGTGGTAGGTGCCTGTAGTCCCAGCTACTTTGGCTGCTGAGGCAAGAGAATCACTTGAACTCAAGAGTTTGAAGTTGCTGTGAGCTAAGACTCCATGGCACTCTACCAAGGGTGACAAAGAAAAAGTAATTAGAAAGATGCAGTTTGAAAATATGCCTACGAATTAATGCATTTGCTCTTAGAAGTTCCTAAGAGAGGAAAAACCAAAACAAAACTGAAACAAGATAAATAACAGTACCAAAGGGTGCAGTGGCTCATGCCTATAATCCTAGCGCTCTGGGAGGCCATGGCAGGTGGATTGCTTGAGCTCATGAGTTCAAGACCAGCCTGAGCATGAGTGGGACCCTGTCTCTACTAAAAAAATGAAAAACTGAGGCAAGAGGATCTCTTGAGCTGAAGAGTTTGAGGGTGCTGTGAGCTATGATGCCATGGCACTCTACCAAGGGCAACAAAGTGAGACTCTGTCTCCAAAAAAAGAATGTTAACAAAAACACAAAAACTTAATCCTTAAATTAGGAGCTGCTCAGTGATTTTGGACAATACTGGTACAATTCATGAGGTGTCAAGGGAAATGCCATTCCAACATGTTTAAAATGACTTTCCATTACCTGCTAGACCATTGACAGGCCACGCCTAATTCCTACTTCAACCTTACCTTGGTGAAGCATACTATTCTTCTGTGACGATTGAGGGAAACAGGTGCTACTGTGTTCCCATTTTAGAAATAGTCGAACTGAGACATGAAATGTCACTGTGTTTCTCTGGGTTTGCAGAGCTCTCTGAAGCAGGAATGTCCAGCTGAATTGGAGGTGTCCTTTCATAGAAGCTTACTTTAAAAAAAATGTATGCTGCTCTGACTCACTAAGCCTATTTTTATTATACGAAGGTACAAAAGCACATTAGAAATTTCAATTATTGTGAATTAAAATTTAATTTGAATGTTTAAAAATAATTCATAGGAAGACTTTGCTTTCTGTAATTGAGATTTATATGTAAAATACATTGTACTTATACTGTGCTTTATTTTTTCAGTTATTAAATATTTTGAATATTTAATAAGTATGAGTTATAATCTTTTAAATAATAATCCTCAAATTTCCACTTTGGTGCTAGGAAAACATGTGAGTCCTCTTACCATGTGACTTAATTTTGTATTGACTATAGATGTAAATCCTAGTCTAATTTTCCTCTAAGATGCCTTAAACTCATGTTTTCAAAGTGTGTGCTTTCACATAATATAGCTATGTATTTTAAAGGTGATTTTCAACTTTAAAAAATAAAGGACACCCAAAGTACAGACATGGAAGCCACCCTGTGTTTTATTCCACTGGATAATAAAGCTGGAAGGAACTTGTGGGGTCCTCTGGTTGGACGCCCTGATCCTCTCATTTGTAAAGATAAGGACACTGAGCCCAGTTGTCCGGCATGGCTTGCCAAGGCCACACAGCTAGCTCAGGCACAGCCAGCACTGAAGCCCACATCTCTTGGCTCTCACTTGAGACCTTTCCCACTGTATTTCATGGGGATCACATTCAGAAAAGATTAAATGCTGAAAACTTTCTACATCTTTGTTTTAAAGGAGAGGAAATCTCTGACATGAATTACGCTCAACATTTGCAGTGTTTATCTGAACAGTACCAGAGCTCTGAAAATGTTGCGTTTTGTCCTTCATAAGCTATATTGAAAATAGTGATAGAGCCAACTCCATCTCCTGTGTGAACACACTGGAAAACTCAGCTGCTCTGAGCCTTTCTCTTGAACATTTGCCTGTTTACTTTATTGCAAAATTATTGTGGATTTTGGAATAGGCTGAAGTGTGTTTTACTTTATAGCAAGGTGTTATTTAAAGTTCACCATGAAAAATCACAAAGGTAAAAATACTCATCGTCCTTTCCCCTATTATAAATAGTTTCTAAGGCACTTTTATGATAACTTCAAAGGAGCATTTCAACTTCTAACACATCCAACATAAATCATCTGAATGTCTGGGAAGAAATGCTTGACTCAAGAACTTTGTTCTTTTGCTAGTAGGAAGTGCATTACTCTAAGTAGATGTGTGTGCTTCAGTACCCTGGAGGATAATTAGTAAGAACATATTTCTTGAGTGATTACTAACTGCTAATCCCTGGAATAAACACTGTACATACAATATCTCATTGAATTCTCTTCGCCACCCATTGAGATTGGTATCGTTATCCTTACATTACAGGTGAAGTAACCGAGGATGAGGGATTAAGATCATCGAGTCGATAAATGGTACAGCGCTGGTTGAAATCCAAGCACTCTCTCTTCTCGAGCACTATTTGGTTGTGGCCTTGGTGAGGAAGGACTTTCTGGATGGAGTAATGACCAGACAGAGACCTGAAGGACTACAGTGATGGAAGCACAGCGCTAGGCACAGACTGTTGGGGTCGGTCTCTCTGCTTTGATCCTTACCGCATCTCTCTAAGCCTTCATTTCCTTATCTGTAGAATGGAAACTGTTTTCTACATATGTTCATAGGCTTGCTGCAAAGATGGGAGAGCAAAACTATGTAAAGTGCTTTACACAATGCTGGGCAAGTAATATGTGCACACAAAACCTTAGAATCCATATGCTCATGAAGACAAGAACGAAACTCCTAGCCCATTGCCTGTTTCTCTGAACCTCAGAGTATCCCTTGAAAAAAAAGGATCTGAAAGGTAACCTGGGGGTTAGGGGTGAGCAGGGTTTGCCTTCTGCTTTGAAAAGCCCACTATCTCATTGAACCTTACTTGTAAGAACATAAGGTGGCCACTCTGCAGATGTTTTGTATGCTATGATAACAGAAATTAAAATAAGACAGAACACAAACTGGATATTGTCCTGACACTCAAGAAGGTGAGGAAGGGGCAACCTAGCCAGGGGGATCATGAGCAGAGAGCTGTTGCACAGTCATCGCACAAACGTGCACTGGGGACGAGACTTGGGATTCTGGGCAGAAATCTGCTAAGAGGAAGTGCTTCACAGCAGCATCCTGCTGAAGATCCAATGGTTGTCACATGAAGCAGGTGGGGGCGACCTCCTGAGAATCAAAGAAACTGTTCTCTGTGTCTAGGGTATTTCTGGCAAAATTTCCGAGCTAGGATTTGCAATGTAAGCCAAACAGATCTTTCCTAACCCAGATGAAGTTTTTGGTTAGGGTAGAGAATGAGGTGATAGAATGAGATGGGAGTGGTTGGACAGAGTAAGTTCAGTCTGTACAGCCTCGAGGACGTGGTTTAAGTACGGCTTAGAGCAAGAGGTCACTAGAAACTACTACAGCCCTAAAGAGGGGGAGCTTCCCCTCGGATTCTCTCTCCCTCTCTCTGAACCTGCCACTGGGAACACCTCTCATCTCTCCCCATTCCCTCCCCTCGCTGGGCTAATCCGTGCAGTCTTGGGTCTCAGCTTTACATCTCCATAGAGGCTGGGTTAGGCCTTTTCCGTGTGTCCTAATAAAAACCTTCCCTGACCCCTATCAAATTTGTTTTTGTATTCTATTGCTGTGTAACAAATTACCACAAATGTAGCAGCTTTAAGCAAAAAATTTATCTTCTCACAGTTTCTGTGGGTCAAGACTCAAGGATGCTTCAGCTTGTGTTTTTTGCTCAAGGTCTTACAAAGCCAAAATTAAGATGTTGGCCAGCTGTGCGTGTTCTCATCTGGAGGCTCCACCAGGGGAAGTTTGGCTTCCAAGCTCGCTCAGGTTGTTGGCTTCTCCTTTTCCAATTCATTTCCTTACAACCATGGGACCAAGGTCCTGCTGTGTTGATGGCTGTCTGCTGGGTCTCTGAGAAATCAGAGAATTTGGCTTGCATTTATAGGAGTCTGTGATAGGATTATAGGAAAAGGAATCTAAGGAAAAATGCACTTACTGCCCTTCCTCTTAATCTCAAAAATACAGGGTTGTTTATGACTTCTGTTGCTTTCATTTTCCCGAGAATTTAAGATGTCAGTGAAATATTTCTCTTTGTATTTTCTAGGCGTGAGCAGAAAGTCGTATATCTACAAGCCTGCCTCCTCCACCAAAGAGCCAAATCGTGCATCTTACAGTCTCCTGCAATAGAAGGAAATGTGTCTGATGTTCACATCAAAAAACAAATCACTAATGTTTGCTGAGGTAGTTAGGGAAAATTGAACTGATGTTTCGATTCACTTTGCATAGAACAAACAAGACAGATTACTGGGTGCATGGAGGGATTGACGGATTGACAGATGTGGACTAGAACAAGACGGTAAGATGTTACTAGTAGAATCTAGGTGCTAAATATGTAAGTCTTCACTGTAAGATTGTTTTAACTTCAAAATATTTGAAACATTTTATAACAAAATATTTTTAAAAATTAATAGCGAGAGCCAAGATGGTGGCCGAGTAACAGCTTCCTTGCAACTGGGCTCGGTGAGACTGGGGAGAGAAGACTTCAGGCATCTCTGGCTGACAAGATCTGCCCAGAAACATCCCTTTGGGGACACAGGGAGACAGCATGAGACTTCTGGACCCCCTGAGGAA
>CAUYON010082404.1:0-40446 GCA_963573935.1 Arctocebus calabarensis
AAGAAGGGATTTTAAACAAAAAGCATTCAAAAAAAATTCAGAAGAAATATTATGAAAGGAAGAAGAATGCCAAAATAAGCAGTCTTCTGGAGGAGCAGTTCCAGCAGGGCAAGCTTCTTGCATGCATTGCATCAAGACCAGGCCAGTGTGGCCGAGCAGATGGCTATGTGCTAGAAGGCAAAAAGCTGGAGTTCTGTCTGAGGAAAATCAAGGCCCGGAAAGGCAAATAATTCTTCCTCTTCCTACTTTTTTTTTTTTTTTTTTTTTTGCTGCAGTTGTCAATGTTTAGCTGGCCCTGGGTTTGAATCCACCAGCCTTCTTGCACGTGGATGGCGCCGTAACCACTGTGCTATAGGCAAGAAGCCTTCCTCTCTCCTGTCTTAGTTCATGTAATAAATGTTCATTATCCCCCCCCAAAAAATCAAATATAATTTTACCAAATGATGCTGCAATATTCTCCTATATAAATAAAACGTCCAGGAAAAACACATCTATAGAGTCCTAACTAGATTAATGGTTGCCCAGAGTTTGTGGTGGAAATAGGGACTTTAAAGTATGTGAGACATCTTACTTGGATGATGGAAATGTTTCAGAATTGGATTTTACTGACGGTCACATAACTTGGTAAATAAAGGATCCTTGCTAATAAGGATTAAATTTGTTCCTTAAAATGGTGAATTTAATGATATTCAAATTATGCATCAAGAGGTTTTTTTGTTTTTCTTTTTTAAGGAAAAAAAGTGGTCTGGAAAAGATGAAAGCTTAATATCCTACTCTCTAGTCTCTTAAATCTGTTCTTTTGGGCTCTGTGGATAGAATGCTGATGTTTATTTGATTTTACCTTTTCTATATTGCCTACTCCACTGGAATAAAGATTTCTGGGAGGTAAAATACTGTCTTTAGAATTTCAGTATATATGTGGTTTTTACATATTTATATCCCAATCCCCATAGAGCTTAGTATAACTTTCATACACAGCCCAAGATCTGTAACTCCTAGACCATTTAACTTGTTTGTAATGAAATTTTATAACTTGAAATAAGACTTCTTTTTTGTTTCCTTATTCATTTAACTGTAATTAGAATAATATTTTGTTATTCTTCTAATAGGGTATATTGATTTTGTCATCATCTTCATTTAACTGAAAGTGTAATAATATGCAGAAGTTATATAATGAGGCATGTTCAATCAATCAATGGTTGTTTTTTGACAAAAAGTAAAATTTTCAATTGAAATGAGTTATAATAGTCATTGCTAATTTTTTTGAAAGCCTTCAACTATTTTTTTTTTTTTAAACAGTATCTTACTCACGATCCCCAACTACTTTGGAAGCATCTTCACAACTTATTCAAAAAATACGACAATCTTTGGATTTAAGTCAATTTATACGGTAAGTTTTAATAAACATGATTAACACAAACAACTGTGTTTATAAAATTTTGGATATATTGTGAATAGGCAGTTGCTAAGCAACTAAAGATTTGAAAGTAAGTATGTTTCAATTGTTAGAAGTACAAAATTTTCCATCTCCAATTTAACAAATATTGTATTAAATCACTCATAATAGCATTTAAATCAGGGGTTCCCAAACTTTAGAGTTCTCTGGGCCACATTGAAAGAAGAAGGGCTGTCTTGGGCCACACATTAAATACACAAACATTAACAAAAGCTGATGAGGAAAAAACAAACAAAAAAAACAGATCCTTGCACAATTTTCATGACAACCAATACCACAGATAACCCAAAAGTCCTCACATAATAATCCTAATTATTCAGCAGCCCATTCAGAAAGTCTTTTAAAATCACTGAGCAGATCCTAAGTTTGTGATCACTAATACAGAAAATGTACATATCTAAGTAATACAGCAACTTTTTTGATATTTTTATTATAAAAGTTAAAGAAAACCAGACACATAAAACTAATGGGATATTTGACATTGTATTTGAGGAACTGATACATCAATATCTGGTTCGATAGAAGTAGTTACAATTCTCAGTGAGTTCTCATGATGCTCATCAGATATTTTGGTTCCAATTTTACTCTTAATACGCTTCTTTCTTGAAAATAGTTGCTTGCAATTGTAGGTGTTGATAAAGAGCGATAACCCAAATAAGGCATCATGTTAAAGTGAAGAATATTTGCCTCTGGGAAGATAGGACCTATAAAAGTTCAGTAAAGAGACATGGTCAAATTTTTCCTTGAGTGTCAGACTGCAGTTCTACCATTCCATTTGAAAATTGGCAGGTGACATATTTATGTCAACTACAATGGAGTTACAAAGATACCAAAATATTTCTTATTTTCCCCCAAATCTTGAAATCGGTTTTCAAATTCTGTTATCAAATCGAAAGGCAAGGCTGAATATCTTTTTGCTGTTCACAGGACTGTGTTTAGCCAATGTGTCAACATGCATACAATTGTTTGCCTAAATTTGAGCTTGCCAGAATTTCCATTTCATTTGCAATGGTTTTAAGATTTGAAACATTGTAATGATAAGTTGGATTTTCACTTTGAAGATATATATTTAACTAATTTATATGAGAATTTAAGTCCACTAAAAATGCTAAATCTGTAAGCCAGTTTTCTTTGTCAAGTTCTGGCACAAATCTGGGTTTTGATACCATAAATGACTTGATAACATATCACAAATCATAAAATCTTTTCAACATTTGGCCTCGATTTACCCATCTTACTTCTGAAAAGTAAATGATGTCACCATAGTTAGCATCAATACTTTTAAGGAATTCCTGAAATTGGTCATGGTTCAATCCCTTGGCCCTTGGGAAATTCACAGTCTTGATGATGATTTGCATGACATTATTCACTTTGAAAGTTTTGTGCATAAGTTTTCTTGATGTACTATGCAATAGTACTTTAACAAACCTGAGTTTTGGGGTGGCAATTGCATCATCTCCTGTTAATTTTACATGTTCTCTCTTTTACCTACCATTGCCAAGACACTATCAGTAACTATAGCAGATACGTTGACAATAGGCAAGGAAAATCAGTTTAACATTTTTCTTTTTATGGCTTTGTAGAAATCTCTTGAATTAGTTGTGCATTTTAATGGCAATAAAGAAGCCCTTTCTTCAGTAACATTATGTTTGTCATTGATACCTCTAATAAAAAATGGCCAGTTGAGTCTCCTTTCTACCATCATTGTTGTCATCTATCACCAAAGTATGAAATTTAAAATCAGCAGCTTTATTCTGCAAACTTCTTTCAATAGATTTTCTTCAATTCTCCTTGCTATAGTCTGGTGAGACAAACTGATTTTAGAACTATCCCCCTTTTTTTAGGACAAATTATATCTGCCATGCTTTCTGTACATTGCTTAATGAGCTCACCATCAGTTAATGATTCTGATTTTCTTGCTATAAAATATGCTACCACAAATCTAGCTTTTACAATGGAATCTGAGTTGTAACTTTAAAAAAAAATTGTTGATGAGAGACTTTTTTCAGTTCTTCTAAAACAATCCTTTCTATGTATTGAATTTGGCTATATGTTTTTGCATATAGTGCCTATCTTTTTGTCCTCCTAACACAATCCTTCCTATGTATCGAATTTGGCTTCATGTTTTTGCATATAGTGCCTTTTCAAATTTTACGAATTCCCTACAATAAAGCAGAGTGCCTTACTGTTTGTCTCAACAAAAAAGGAGTAATCTGAATACTTTTCATTGAACAAAGTATTCTTCTTCTTTCTTTCTTCTATAATTTTTCTTTTTGGTTTTCTTTTGAGACATTGTAGAAGCCATGCTGGGATTGAAAAAGTTATAACATTTAAGAGACTATATTTATAATGAAAATTAATTGGCAGGAAAATAGAAAACAAGATCCGGGACCTTCCACATCTCTGCAGCCAATAGTGAGGTGGAGGGCAGGTTGTAAAGTGTGGCTCTGTGTGAGACACTGCAGAGGTGTGAAAGTACCTTAAAAATCCAATAAAACCTTCCTAATGCCTCAATGTATTTTCATTGTTACAAAGGGGTCTCAGAACCACTGTTTTAATGGCTAAATAATATTCCTTATGATGGATGTAACAATGAATTGTACTGTAATTAATATTCTCAAATTGATGATGATTTAGGTTTTTAATTATTAACATTTTAATTGATTTTTTAAAATCCAATAAAAACACTCACCTACCCTAAATAATGTTAAACTCCTAATGTTGCAATGGTAGATTGAAATATTATTGATAATCACTGCCTTACCAAGTCACCACAAGCACATGTGGCATCTGATGGTGTCAGTCCGAATGTCTGTGCTTGGAAGATAGCCCTTTTGTGACTGGAAGTTATAAAATGCCATAAAACTGAAGCTACACATGGGTACAAATAGTGAGAGTGTAGATATGTAAACATGACATGATGTTATTGTCTACAGAGTTCATGGTTGAGAACCATGCAAACAAGCTCTATCAAAGAGATCATTGAAAACCTCATAACGTTTTAAGTAACTTTAAAATTTTGTGTTGGGCCATAGCTATCCTGGGCTTCATGTGGCCTGTAGGACGAGGGTTGGACACCCCTGATCTAAATGGTTCTGTAAAGATTTAACTTGAGAACTGATAAAATGAGTTGAGCTACAGAAAATTTCCATCATCCCTTCTGTCATTATTTGATTATATTCAAGTTTTCAGCAAATTAGAGAGTAGAGAGACAGCTATTCAAGCATATTTATAGGTTTGAAAACATTGTCAAAATTATTTAGCTGCATAAATTCAAAAGGAAAACCTAAAACATTCTCATATTTTTTGAAAATCAATTCTACAATTATCTCACCAAATGGTGAATGCATATTTACTGATATTCTACAAAATATATTTTCCTAAAATATCAGTGAGTCATATCTAGAAAATAATCATTTGTTCTTTTATTCCTAATGTTTTATTTGATTCAGACCACCACAAGGAAGTTTATCCCAGAGTTCTCAAATATTTAATGTTTCTCTTGTGATGATTTTATATCAAGGAAATCAGATAAGGAGCCTCGGTTGCAAACAGAGGAACTGAGTCAGCAGCAGGCAATGCAAAAGGCTGAAGAAGTTCATCAGTTTCGACAGTACAGGACCAGACTTCTCAGCATTCGAGACATTGACCAAGACGAACGGTTAAAGTTAAAGGATGAAATCCTGGATATGTATGGGGAAATGCGGGTGAGGCTTAAGATCCATACATGGATCATAGTTGACAAATCCAATGTAATATTGAAAAAGAAATCACATAATCATACAGCATGTGTGTAGAAGAAAAACATTTGTGTCTACAATTCGCAACTTCTGGGAAAATATTGAAAACTGATAATACACATCTCATTTCACTTACTCTCCTAAATCCCCCTGAAATGTAGTATGTCTTCAAAAATGGGAAGAGTAGGAAAGAAGACAATAACAAAATTATTTGTGAGATTGGAAAATACCAGGCTGCATGAACTGATGTGAGACAGCCATACCCTGCACTGGCAGTGAATACTTGACCATCAAGCCCACTTACTCGACAGAATCCCTGTAGAATCCCCACAAGTCTCAGCCATTGGTCCCATCAGGTTTGTTAGAAGTGAAAGTGAAGTGGGAGGAAGATGAAGGAGGCTTGTTTGATTTAAAGCTATTTAATAATTACAGACACCTACCTCAACTTTTTGCAGGCAGGTGCCTGTCACCCCTCCACCCCAGCAGAAGAATAGAGGTGCTTTATTTAGACATTGCCAAAAATAATTTTTTTAAAAAAGGAAAGAAAATAAAAGGGACTTCTGTACTGTGGAAGACCAAGCTTAGTTGAAAATAGGAGTATCCTATCAGAAATGGAAATTTGGATAAATGTATATGCATGACTCCCCATTATGAAAGATGAGGCTTTCTCTTTTCTTCCTTTTCCCTAAAACACACACATATACACTGCCAAAGATACTGAAGCCTACGGACTTGCCAACCATTTTAGCCACAGCAATGCTGAGTTCTCTGTATCCTTTCCAGCATTGCTCATGTGAGAAATATGCCAGTTTGACATCTCTTGGTGTTTGTCCAACAGGCACCTGAAACCAGAACTCTCCAAGTCCAAATTCCCTCTGTCCCATTTCCACAAGAACATGGCACTTCACAAAGACTGTCCATCTTAGTCAATAGAAACTGCACTCTTTTAGTTGCTCAGGGGATATCTCGGACTCCTCTCGGATGAGCCATTATCAAAATCTCTCAACTTTACCTTGAGAACATATCCTCAATGTGACCATTTCTCACTATCTCTGTCCCCATCACGCTAGTCCAAAGTGCTACTGTTCTCCGCTTAGAAGATTGCTGCAGTCCATTAATGGACCCCACTGCTTCCATCTTTGCTCCTCTGCAACATGATCTCTGCTCCACTCCCCAAACAATTGTACCAATCAGGATAAACATAACAGTAACCCCAAGGTCACAACAGCTTAACATAGCATTTGGCAAACTTGTCTAGACAGTAAATATTTATAATAACTCTTCCATTGTTAACACAAAATCAAAGATAATCCCAAAAGAATAGGGTAATATCTAAATAAATAAAACTATACTTAGAAAAATTGGCAACTTCTAAGGAGGACCCAACCCTGGCAATACCTTGATTTGAACTTGTAGCATTAAGAAGTGTGAAGCAATACATTTTTATTGTTTAAGGCACACAGTTTGTAGTATTTTGTTAGAGTAGTCCTAGCAATATAATTTAGAGGGCAATGCTACTATCTATCTGGAATATAACTGGGAATATTTTATGAATTACACTAACGGTTATTATAATACATCTTTAAGGTGAAGGATGGGACCATTTCACTTCTCTAATGGCTTCATATTTCACTAAGAAAAAAAGTCAGCATCTTGATCATGACCTCTAGCACTCTGTGTAGTTGAGTACCCATTGCTCTCTGACTTTCCTCTGCCATTCCACCTCTTTTGCTCCTTTTGCTTTTGCCAAAGTGGCGTCACTTGTCCATTAACAGCCAGGCACAATCCCACCTCTTTGTGACCTTACTCCCACCTCTTCCTAGAATATCTTTTCCCCAGAGAGCCACGTACTTTACATAGTCATTTTACAAAATCTCTTATCTATTGCTACTCGTTAGAGAGATCTTTAGGTATCCTTTCAGAATTAGCACCTTCACCACCTATATTGTGCCTGGCCTTATTTTTCTTTGAAACTCTTATCCTATGTGCATACTCACTTGTTGGTTTAATATTAAAATATAAACATGTTACATATATGTATACACACATGTAGCACACCTAATAGACTATGCATGAATTTTTAATCTGTCTCTACTGAACTATAGACTATATATTGTGAACAGGGACTTCGCTTTAGTTCACTCTTGTGTTGCCAGAGCCTGGAAGGGATATTTCCTTCACAAAAGTTTATTTAATAAGTGAATCAGTAAATCAATGGATAAATATTAAAATTCCATAGGTTCAATTGTCACAAAGGAAATAATTTAAATTAAATTAGAACACAAAAGGGAATTTCAGGATTGCTGTTTATGTTTTCTGTGTTTAATAGACAATCAAATGCAGCAGATAGAGATAGGGAAAATATGATTAAGTGGGACAGCTTTGAAGTCAGACTCCTTTCATTTAAGTGTGAGATACAAACACTCTAATTTTGATTGAAACCAATTTAAGAGAAATATATTTTTTATAAAAAGGAGAATGTGTATGTTTCATACCCATTCCTCAAGGGATTACTAATATCTATTAAACTTACTTTACATAAAACCCTCTCCCTGTGTCTCTCTCTCGTTTTAATATGTGGTTTTATCATCTTACCCTTGTGAATTGGTTTATTGGATCCAATTTTATTGTGGTAGATACAGTACTTTTCTTTCATCAAAAGCTCTGAGAAGTCTGATTCTGGCATTCAGCCATTCTAATATCTAAACAAAATCATTCTACTTGCAAAAACTTGGAAAATGTCTTAAAGAATTCAAGGATAGGGCAGTACCTGTGTGGGCAGTGGGTTGGGGGCCAGCCCCATATACCAAGGGTGGTGAGTTCAAACTGGCCCCAGCCAAACTGCAACAAAAAATAGCCAGGTGTTGTGGTAGGAGCTTGTAGTCCCAGCTACTCAGGAGGCTGAGGCAAGAGAATTGCCTAAACCCAGGAGTTGGAGGTTGCTGTGAGCTGTGATGCCATGGCACTCTACTGAGGGTGATAGAGTGAGACTCTGTCTCTAAAAAAAAAAAAAAAAAAATTCAAGAATAATGATAAAGCAGTCATTTCTAGAAGGTTCTCGTCAGGCTAGCATCCATTCATTAATTCCTATTCTTTGATTGTATCATATTTGAAATAGTAAACAATCAATGACAACTTCCACATTTAGAGGTGAAGGAGAACAGGAGACATCAGCACTAGTGACTGGAAAGGTGTTGCTAGTTAAGTAGAAGGAAGAAGTAGAGGGTCTGATGTCCAGGAAACCACATGAAGGCAGCCCATCCAGGAGGAGGGAATGTGGTCCAGCAAGAATAGAACCAAGAAGTGACCATGGATTTAGCTACACTTATGTCATTGGTGTCCTTGAGGAGTACAGCTTTATTGGAATGGTCAGAATGAAATCAAAATTGACAGCAAAAAAAGATAAGCAGTAGATTAGGTGATGATATTTGGAAATTCTTTAGGAGCAACTCATACATTTTGTCAGGGCTAAAATACTTGTGGGAACTAATTAGTAATTTTACGGAGCACAGTTACTCTATGAGAGACATTGGGCTTAATGTTTTATAATAGTTATATTTGAACTCATCTAAAGCAGAGTTCCTTTAGCCAAAATCCCCACTTACTTCTTTCTTTACGTTTCTCTTTATTTTTCTCTTACTGGTGCTTTTGTTTACCAGACTGTGTTCAAATCCCACGCCCCCTTTGTGGCTATATATAACACATTTGTATATTGGTAAGCATTTGAGACCATAACCTAATTTTCATCCTTCATAATTTCCCACATGAATCTATTGACACAGGAAAGGGTAAGGAGGGTTGCATTTATTTTTTTCTGGGACCACAAACATTTTTCAGTGGAACTTATTTGTCTGGGGTTTTGCTTTGGGCAGGATTCCTTAGATGAAGCCCGACAGAAGATCTTCAATATCCGGGAAGAGTACAGGAACAAATTGCTGGAAGCTGAGCGCCTGAGGTTGGAAGCCCTGGCTGCTCAGGAAGCTGCCATTAAGGCAGAGACAGAAAAGAAGATCCTGGCCGCTGAAGCGCAGAAAAAAAAGAAAGGAAAGAAAAAATAACCACGCGATGCCCAATACAACACTTCTTCTGGAAAGAAAAGAAAATATTTTGAATATCTCTAGCTGCCTGTTGACAAAAATAAGATATTAGGCCAACGGAAAATAGAAGCTTTTCTGTCTTAGAAATATGTATTTTCTATATTTTAATGTTAACTTGTTAGTTTTTCTCTGAAAGATAATATTTCCATTAGAGTAATGTTCTGTTTTCAATAAAATTATTTCCATATGCTTAGAGTGTAATATAATCTGTGGCACACTGAATTGCTTCCATTTTAAATTAGAAGTCAAACAAGATCATAAATGAGTCAACAGGTTTGTCTTTGAAAAAACTCAGCAGTGAGAAACAGTTATTATAGAAGAAATTTTGTCTTACACTTTAAATATTTTAAAACATTCATATATATGTTGATACATATGCTTTAAAATTATACGAGATGGAAATTTGAATCTACACAGGTAATGAATATCATCAGTATTATTAAATATATGACCAAATAAGAAATCAATTTTTCTCATTTTTTAAAAAATCTTTTGAAAATATAATTGATTGAAGCAAAAACGATGATAGTACAGCATAAGGTTTAAAGCATACACAGAAATAAAATGTATACCAATGTTCACCCAAAGAACAAGAGGCAGGGGTAGAAGGTACACTAGTGTAACACTCTTAATTCAGAAAAGTGACAAATTATTTGAATGGAAGCTGTACTAACATCAAGAAGTATATTATTAATCTAGAGCAACAATGGAAAAAACAAAGATAACAGTTTGTATTTAATAAATTAAATACAACAATTAATTGAATTAAGCAGTTTTGTGGGGGGGAAGCAAATAAGATGTAAGATTTAATAAAGTACTTTATAATAAATAAAAAAAATACAATGCCCAACCTTTAAAATAAAGTAAAAATAAAACAAAATATTTTTATAATAAAACACGATGAATTTTGACATGTAAATGCTTGGGTGATCACACTAGAAATGACCAAATGCTTGCATTATGTTTGCAGCCACTGTCACTGAGAGTGCACTAGGTACAGATGCAGCATGGTTTATAGGTGTTTTGTAATCAGGATTCAGATATTTTGGAATGGACTTGCCATTGGTGACACATTTCCAAAATAGTGAACCACTCTGGGTAAATTTCCCAAGACAATAATGTCCTTAAGGAATACAATGATTTAATTTCTGAAATGTTTAGTGAACATTAAAACTGTACAAAATACTTCAGTTTTATATATCTCACAGAATTAGGTTCTTGGATTATTAACCTGTTTTTCAATCATGTGAATGTCAGGCCATTCGAATCATACAGAAGCTAAGACAATTCTTTGCTGCATGTATAGCTCTTAAAAATAACAACATGCCTAACATCTTTGGCCTTCAACAACAAAAGACTGGTTCTCTTCCATTACCAGACAACCAAAATGTCCTCATGTATTTCCCAAATGTTCCCTAGCAAAAGCACTGTTCCCACTGAGAACATTATCCCTATGTAGAAAATAGTAAAGATTGTTGAGAAGCTGAGCTAGTAATACATATGGATCACAGTTAACATGTGGCTCTTTAGAACTCACTGACCTATGCATATGCATCATTGTGCTGGTTGAGTTAACCAAGGTGTTATCTCCAAAGCAGGTCATAGTTCCTACATTCTCTAAACCCACTGCCACTGGCCTAACACTCATTAGTCTCCTACCATCTTCCTCTCTATAGACCTCCCAGGTACTTCTAGGAAAAACTCCCTCCTCTGGGACTAGCATAAGAGCAGAGCAATCAGTGCTCCTCTTCTCCAGTCACTGGTCTGCCTTTGAGACAATAGGAATGATCCCCAGGGAGGACTTCTGGTGACAATCCAAGCATCATTATATACAATAATTTAACTCCTACTGCCTCTAGGACCTTCACTGAGCAATAGGATTGTGGCTTCCTTATTTGCATAATTCAAGAGCCCACTACAGTGTTTTTTGAAATGCAATAATCTTCATTTTTTTAATATTGGAAACTGCTGACAGCATTTAAAAACTCTTAACTAACTTCTAGACATCAAGTTTTCAAGGCAACAAAAAACATCCAATTCTAGTCTTATATTATAAGCCACTCATTATATTTAGACTGTTTGCACTCAAAAAAAAATATGACATTAGATTCTGATATTTTAGCTGATATTTATCTTGTGGCCCTGTCTCATTCAAAACTTAACCCTTGCATCAATTGCCTCTTGAAAAAAATAGGAAATAAAGGGAGAAGTGCAAGCCAGATAGCAGGGGTCCTCAAACTATGGCCCGTGGGCCACATGCTGTCCTCCAAGGACATTTATCCGACCTGCCAGGTGTTTTTGCCTCCCCTGCCTGTCCTGTTTAGCAGCAGACTCATCCTGGGCCTGCAAAATCTGTTAGCAGAAAAACCATTGGTTGCATTCCCATTCCACATGTGTGGATTCACTGGAAAAGTTGCAAAAGGAGTTCCAATTTAGATTTAAAGAGCTTCATCTCCATGAACAGGACATACAGCTTTTCCATAACCCATTTTCTATTGACATTGAAAATGCGGAGGTCAGTCCCTGAAGTTGCCGCCCTGGCTGCCCCTTTGCCAGCTGCTCCAGCAGGTGGGAGCCAGGCACTGACAGTGCGGCAGGGACTGCCGAGCACTCCTGCGTCTCCTGCTCTGGCTCTGTGCTGGTGGCGGCTTTCCAGCTTCTCCATGGGGCTGGCCTGCGGTGCCCAGATGCTCTAAGAACTGTTGCTTTGAGGACACACTCAGTGGGATTCAGAATTCCTAGAGAATTGCCTTTGTGAAAAGCTGGAAGTATTTCTTTAAATTCCATCTCTTAGTTTTTCTTTTTTTTTTTGAGACAGAGCCTCAAGCTGTCACCCTGGATAGAGTGCTGTGGCATCACAGCTCACAGCAACCTCCAATTCCTGGGCTCAGGTGAGTCTCCTGCCTCCTCCTCCCAAGTAGCTGGGACTACAGGCACCCGCCACAAAGCCCGGCCATTTTTTTTTTTTTTTTTTTGGTTGCAGCCCTCGTTGTTTGGTGGGCCCGGGCTGGATTTGAACCTGCCAGCTCAGGTGTACGTGGCTGGCGCCTTAGCCCGTTGAGTCACAGGCGCCGAGCCACCGCCCAGCTATTTTGTTGTTTTTGCAGTTTGGCTGGGGCTGGGTTTGAACCCTCCACCCTTGGTATGTGGGGCCGGCACCCTACTCAACTGAGCCACAGGTGCTGCCATTTTTTTTATTTCACAGCACAACTAAACTTCCTCGGTACACTTAAATTATGTTGATCAAAAGCAAGAGCAAAAAAAGAATGTAGTTACTATGCTTTGAATTTCTCTTGAAAATAATTTAATTAATAATCTTTAAAAACGGCGACACCCCAGTGTGCCACAGCACGTGGATCAAATGTCACTATTCTAGAGCCTTCAGCTATCCTCAAGGTGACTCATCGGCCCTTTGTTAACTCTTCGCTCTCCTCTTCTGACTCCTGTCCTCTTGGTTCTGCTTAGTCTAGTCACTATTCTTGCTTGTAGGACATCCTTACTCTCTTTAGAATTCTTTCCCCAAAAAATCCATTTGGCAAGCTTTCCAACTTTCTTTAGGCCCAAATTCAAATGGTACCTTCTTGAAAAGCCCTCTTGAGTAACTCTTGTCTAAAAGTTTACTTCTTCTGCCAAATGTTTTATATTGTCTTCTCCTGCCTTACTTTCCCCTTTTCTGCATTTATTACTATAATACTTAAATGTTACGTATTTATTTTTATTATTTTGTTGCCCAACAGAATGTAAGTTACATAATGAGAAGTTTTATCTTTTTTGTTCACGGTGGCATCCCCAACACCTAGGCCTGAAGCACAGCAGGTGCCAAAAAAATGTGTGAATAAATACTTGGTATATGTCCTTTCTGACAATGATGATGCTGTTGGTGGAATAAAAGAAATTAGTCCTAGCCAGGCGTTGTGGCTGGCACTTGTGGTCCCAGCTACTCAGGAGGTTGAGGCAAGAGAATCGCCTAAGCCCAGGAGTTGGAGGTTGCTGTGAGCAGTGTGATGCCACGACACTCTACCCAGGGTGATAAAGTGAGACTCTGTCTCTACAAAAAAAATAAAAAAAGAAAAAGAAATTAATCCATTTAGAATAGTTTCATATTAAATGAAATAATTGTATTAAATGACAAAAAGTACCTAACCCGTGCATAAAACCAAAGTGGTAGAGTCAGCAGCACATTAAAACAGTGGTTTACGTGGGTCAGTATGAGAGTCGTGAGACAGACTGTGTTGTGCTCCATCGTTTCACTTACAAGAAACAGGGTCAGCAGATCCGTTCTGACCCACACCCGCACGTTTCAACTGGCTCAGCTCATTGGTGTTGCTGGGTCTGCACAGATTTTACATTCCCTGATTTTTATGTATCTCACAACTTTCATAAGGACCCACATATAAATCTGATAGCGTTTTACACAGAAAAGTTTATATATTCTAACTGGAATCATGAATTTCTCAAAAAGATAAGAAAATGTATTAGCACAATAACTAAGAAAATGCCGTGAAGGCTGTGTTAAACAGTTTGATGAAAATATTTCAAATTGTATATAAAACCAGCACATTGCACCCCATGATTGCATTAATGTACACAGCTATGATTTAATTAAAAAAAAAAAAAGTTGCTGTTGAGTGCTATTATTCTGTGATGTTACAGATTTGATTTTGATATAAATTACCCCTTTATGCATACAGATGTTCTTAGTATAGAACGATGATCTAGACTGGTAAATGCAAAAAAAAAAAATGTGGCCCTGTTTATCATTGCTAATCTCCAACAGTATTATTACAGTGTCATTGTGGACATAAGGATTTTTATATCATATTCAGGAGGAACGGAAAGGTATTCTCCATCACAGAGTCACCCTTACTATTTTTATTGGAGTTCACCTGCTGAACCTCTAGCACACCTCTTTACCCCCGGTCACCACCCAGATTATCTCAGCTTAGTGTTCATAGCACTTAGTACCTAGCATATAATTTAAGTGTTTTAAGTATTTATTTTTGCCTGATATTATGGACTTTTTTTTTACTGTCATATCCCTAGTTCATAAAACTCTTCACATAATACATACTCAACACACATTTTTTCGAATGAGTATTTCCATGAAAATTGCCGTACATATTATCATGACACCGTGTGTTGATGGCATATGAGTTAGTTTTGATAAAATTACCTTTCCGTGTATAATGTGTTTTATAATCAACATTAGGAGCTCTGTTATTAACTGTGTCAATTATCAGCTGCATAATCTTAACAAATGATTTTACTTCCCAATGTTCAAGTTTCCTCAACAGGAAATGTAGAGGAACAGTTTCTACTAAATTGGATTATTTTAATGGAAAAATGAGAGTTTGTATGCAAAATGATTAATAGGATATCTGACACGTAATAGATATCCAATACTTAATAGTCTCTTTTTTTATTAGTCTACTCTTTGCAAAGAGCCTTTAAAAAATATTTTCCTCTGCCACTAAATCATGCTTTAATTTGCCATACGGTTATAATTTGTGGGTTTTATTCATTACGTGAGCAGGTAACTCTGGAGTTCCTATTTGTGTTGGTGTAATGGTAAGCAAAACAGACTTGCTTCCTACTCAACTGAGTTTATAGCCCAGTAGAAGGAGCTAATATTGAAGAAATAATTATGGAAGCAAAACACATAAATACAAACTGTGGCAAATGCTGGGAAAGGAAATGTACTTTGAAGGAGCATGTAAAATAAGAGCTTTATTTTAGATTAGAAGTCAGGGAAGACTTCTTTGAAGAAGCTCTGTTAGAGCTAAAATCTGAAGGGGTAAATAAGGTATTGTTAGCAAAGGCTGAGCTTTAAGCCGTTCAGGAGAAAAATATTACAAAGTTTCTGACCCTAAAATAATAAAAAGAACAGAAAGTAGGCTCATATGCTTAGAGCTTAAGAAACAAGTAAGGACAGAGGCTTGAGATGGGGCTGCAGAGTAACATATGAGGAGACGATTTAAAGTCTTAGAGTTCATGTTAAGGATTTGTGCCTTTATCCTAAGTGGCATGAGAAACAGTCAAGGATTTTGGACAGAAAGGTAACATGATCTGATTTATGTTTTTAAAAGATCTGTCCAGCTGCTACAGCAAGACTGGGATAAATGGGAAAATAAGGTTTCAGTTTTTCGTAGCTGAGTCCAAATGTCACCTCTTTCTACAGCATTCGTGGCTATCTCCATCTTGTCTACCCTGCTTCCTCATATTTTGTTATTGTCTCTGTTGAAATTATCTAGGATATGGCACCTTGTGCTTCATAGCCACGTGAATGTGCTTGTCTCTTCCAGGAATTTCCTAAGTGTGGGGATTGAATACTAATTTTCTATGTGGCCATTTTACAAGAAAAAATATTTAGTCTGTATCGATGATTCTTTAGCTGTTAACACTGATATGTATCAATCTATGCATTAAGATTTTATTGTGAAGAATTACCATAAAATATTATTTAATTGTGATTTTAAAGTTTAAATAAATTAAAGCTCAGATTATACATTAGTTCTATGCAAACACTGGTATGTTGGTCATATAACATGACCTAAAGAACATACATTGATTAGGTTTTTCTATAACTAATACCAGTGAGTGGGTTAATTTTTACTAGATTTGTGTAAATGTCTCATTCTATAATAAAGATTATGTGTTATTCAAGGAGGTAAAAGAACTTTTCCCCAACAATGTTCAAAGAGTTTAAAATGTCAAGATTTTAATTAGGAATGTGCCCTATACTCAATGAGTATAGTTGTCATAAACTGAATTGCTAAATACATTGATCTGATAAGACTAAGCATTGTCCAATGTGCGATCTCAGAAATGCTATGAGATCTGATAAAACTCCTCCCAACAATAAAAAGAAACTGCTTAGAAATAGATATATTTCTGCCATAACCCATATTTTGTTAATAGCTATGAGGCTTCCCAGAGTGCTGTTAGAGTTCCCTGAGAGCTATGTTAGTGAACATATCAGTTCCATGTGCTAAGACATGCTTTTTGCACTTCACACTGGTATCTATATTTCCAAAACAGGAGTTCTTATACTCACTGTCCCAAATATTTAAAGTCAAATAATAACTTAAATTAACATAATAAACAATATAAGCACAGAATAATTCAAAGTGATATATAGTATACACTGAAATCTACAGTAAGCAATGACCAGGTAGAGCTGTGAAGTGAAAATCATGTGCTTTTAAAATAAATTCTGGATTTGAAATACCCTCATGCAGACATACTCCCATTCACTTTCCACTCTTGTTTCCTTTACCTTCACACATTGCCATTGCCTTCTGTGATGTGTAAGAACTGCAGTCTCCATGCTTGGCTACTTATTTAAACCAGTTTAATTTGCTTGAGTCCCCTCCCTGCAGCTGATGGAAAATTTAGTCCCAGATATTTATAGGGACTAAATTTTGCGCATATGTGCCCCAGGAATGGCAGAGATTCTAGTAATTTTACTCATGGAAAGCCCTAGGATTCTCAATTCACTCTGAGCTCTAGGAATATGATTTTTATTTTATTTATTTATTTATTTATTGCTTGCAGTTAGGTCTATTTCTGGTCAAAATGCAACATTAGTTTTGAGGCAAGGAGCTGTGATGCCATTTCATTGAGAGAAATGTACTCCATCATTTTCTTATACTACCCTCTCAGCCTTGGAATAAACTACCTACTTCAAATCTCCTCACTCCAAAAAAGCAAAAACACCTTCAGGTTCATCCTTGCTTCTATTTTTTTTTTTTTTTTTTGAGACAAAGGCTTATTCTGTGGTATCATAGTTCATAGCAACTTCAAACTCCTAGGCTCAAGCAATCTTCTTGATTTAGCCTCCCAAGTAGCTGGGACGACAGGCACCTGCCACAACTCCAGGCTAAGTTCTCTATTTTTAGTAGAGACGAGATCTCACTCATGCTCAGGCTGGTTTCAAACCCCTTAACTCAGGCAGTCCACCTGCTTCAGCCTCCCAGAGTGCTAGGATTACAGGTGTGAGCCACTGCCCCCAGCCCATCCTCTCTTCTAGCATAGAATGAGGATGAGAACAATGCATCTTGCTTCTGCTGAGACAGTAAAGAATGTCTCAAGTCTCCTGGCTTCAAGAGCCTGCTGATTCTGAGGTGTTGGTATAAGGTGGGGTGAAAATTTTACTTGTTTTTTTTTTTTTTAATCTATTTGGACTCCCTGGTCCAACCCCTCCTAGAACTATTCTAAGACATCTCTCTGATTCAAAGATACTGTAACCATGAGACAGGTTTTTCCCGGCTTGGGTTTTTCAATCTTTGGTAAAGACAGAGTCTCGCCATCATGTTCTTATTGAGATTAATTAATTAATCAATTATAATTGCTCTAATAGAACACATTAATCTAAAGTTAGAATCAGTGGCTTACTGGATGAATAAAGAAGGGATTATCAAGAATGTTGCCCATGTTGCTATCAGTCCTCACTGAGTGAATGATGATACCATTCTTGGAATTAAAAAATGCTGACCGTGCTGATGTAGAAGTGGGCGTGGTGGTTTTGAGTTTCCTTTGCTGTGGCAGGGTTCTAGTGCAGCGGTTCTCAAGCTGTGGGTTGCAACCCCTTTGTAACAATGAAGACACATCCCGCATATCAGATATTTACATTACTATTCATAACAGTAGCAAAATTACAACTATGAAGTAGCAACAAAAATTATTTTATAATTGGGGTCCCCACAACATGAGGAACTGTATTAAAAGGTCACGGCATTAGGAAGGTGCAGAACCACTGCTCTAGTGGAAATATCTCCCAAGAAGTTGAAAATAAAGTTCCCCATGACACGAGGTCACTACTTACCCATATGATAACCTTCTCAGATCTGTCCAAGACATATGTCTCTGACCCCCAACAATCTTCCCAGTAAAAGTCACCTGGAAAACATTCTTGAATTTACTTCTCTTCTTCAGCCTTCTTCACATGCAGCCCAGGTACATAGATCGCCCTTCAGCAGGCTGTGTCAGCAGTACCTCCAGAGTGCATGCTGTCTTCTTCCCAGCAGTGTCAGTAGTCAGAAGGGGATCCTTCCAGGGCTGGGACTTGCTGAGTAGGGTCACCAGGGCACAGGAGCAAGGATATTAAGATACAATTGCAAAAGGGGTTGCAGGAATAGAATGTGTAGTCTGATACAAAGCAGGCAAGCAAAAAAGGATAGGAAACAGAGGGCTCAGAAAAACCAACAGTGAGGGGAGGAGATAGGAAGTTGTACAAAAGTTTGAATTTGAGATTGAAAAAGTACAACTATTGATGCAAGATTAAGAAATGCATAGTGTAGTCATGAAATCGCTTAGGTGGAAGATGGTGGTAATCAGGAGATCAGAAAACTGGAAGGATGAAATCTTATTTTGGGGACTTCTGTTGAATTAATCACCCTAGGTAATTTCAGTATTCGAGATGGAGAGAAAGATTGCCAGCCTCTTCTACGTCTTCTGTGAATAAGAGGAATGGCACGGGAGGCTGACAGGGTGCAAAATGAGTGGAGGAATCTTGAAGTTAATCTTAAAACAAAATAAAATGCAAATACAAATGAAGAAGAGTAGAAAATGTATGATAGGATGACAGAGCTTTAAAAGCTGTCAAAATTCATTTTTCCTGATAGGACTTTTATATAGATCACATTGTTAAGAGTCATTGTTTGAAAGAACAAGAGAGGTAGATGAATAGTGATTGCATTGGTCAGGGTCTAATATGTCTATTTGGACATGAACGTGATCAGGCTGACACCACCAGGAGCCAATTGATTGCCAGCATCGTTTGCACTGCCACTGCTTTTTTCCTGCACAATATTTAGATTTTTTTTTAAATTAAGGTAATTATTTTAAGTAAGTCTCTCACTTAAAATACATAATACATAAAGTTAGAATTGCATAAAGCACACAAATGATGATAATGAATAATATCAATATGTGAATAAAAATAGCAAACCCCACAAATATTAGACTACTGTCTTAGCCACAAAAAAGTAACTACTTTTAAAATGAAAATTACTTTTTTGGATCCCCACATAAATGAAACTTCTCCTTGGCTTACACATGGCATAAAGTTTGAAAGTTTTGAACATTTGCAACAAGTGCCTAGAGTCAAATTGAGGTTGTCACAGTCCCTTAGTCCATTCTTTGGCTGCTAATTAAAATCATTCACCACACTATAGAAAATGTTTTTCAAGAAGTAACATCTGGTATCTTGTCAAACTCTAAGGCATTTTTTTGCTAGAATCGTTGAAGCTACATCATTAGCCTGGGGAGATAAATCTCAGGATTCGTTTGCTGTGATTTTGTTTTCTAAGCTTACTTTTGGTTTTATACATTTTTATTTAAATATCACTAGGTTCCCTAAAGCATTATGCTCAACTCATTACATTTCTGAAAATTATGGGAAGACATGTTAAAAGGTTTCCGAATTTGAATTCCTACTTTTTTTTTTCTTTAAAACGTATCCTCTTGATATAACTATACATATTTTTGTTTTTGTAGATGAAATGAGTAAATTAGTTTACAGGGATATTGCATATGCATATTATAGCGTATGCAGTCTAACATTAGATTGCGAGGCATGTTTTGATATTTGTGCTCACAAGTAGTAAAGTGTTATTTGTCAATAATAAGGGTTGCCTGTTTACTTGGAAAGTGCCATTGCCCTGGAGTGCTGTATTTTGAAGTCATCTGTCAGGGACGCATTGTAAGAAGAGAAGACTATTTATGTTTATGGCATTTTAAGTAACTGAGTTAAACCCTTTGGAATATAGAGAAATGGCTTGTTTACTGTCATCACTGTTCACTTAATCCTCAGACCTTGACGTGATAGCATTCCCATAAATCTCCCTGTGGGTAGTTCAATAAAACAGATGAACATCAAAATGTAATGATTGTTTCAGCCTTAGGAATTAACAATGTGATGGAAAAAATATGACCTAGTAAGCAATATCAAAGAAACATTCGTTCTACCAGCCCCCTTTTCTAACAAATAATGCTTACTAGAAAATTATTTGTTATAATTCATATTGTATTTTCTGATAGTATTTGCGGTGTCTAACTGTCAGGTTATTACAAGAAAAAGAAAAAAGAAACAATATAACATGCATATTGTGACTAGATTGTTTAAAAACGCTTTTAAATTTTTAGTACCCTTAAGAGTATAAAAATGATAAAGTTGAGTTTTTGCAGGGGTATTTTAATACAGCTTTATTTTATATTGTATTATTATCATTATTGCATTACACTTCTATTGTTAATTTTTACTAATTCACTCTTTGTAATATCTGTGATTATACTTCCTCAAACCTAATTTTTTTAACTTTAGCAGGTTCTTTTCCCCCCACCACCTACCTCCACCCCCTGTAAGCAACAATTGAGGCATTCAAGAAAAAAAAAAAACTGAGGATATTAGGACACTCAAAAAAAAAAAAAAATTTAACACACAGAACTAGGGAAACTAAGAGGATTTAACAATCAATCCTCACTATACTGTATTCCAGAACCCATGTCTGTAAAGCTTTAAAAAAATAACTTTATCATTTCTAAAGGATAGCATTTTAAAAAAGAAAAAGAAAATATGCCTTTGGTTCAACATCCTCAAAGGGAAAGTTATGAATACTCTCATTGCTCAGTTAACAGATCAGTAAGATAAAATGGTTTTAAAGAAGGTTACATTTGCTCCTCCCCACCCTGCTTTTCATTTATTAATTAAAAAAAAAAGCTTTTTTGACAGTTCAGTTTGGTGTGAGGTACAATCTCTGTTCCTCTTTTTGAATGGGATTTTGTAATTTGCATGATAGTGATAAATGATAAACACCAAAAGTATGCTGTATAACGTGAAATTTGAAAAAAGAAAACATAGAATTTATGCTTTACATAAAGATTGGTATAGAAATGCATAGAGCTTAACTGTAAAAGCCCATATAAGGATTTGTAGTAGCTACCCAGGTGAAAACCTAGGAAAATGAAGGTTCTGAAACCTGTCAGAAAAGGAGAATACTTATTACTGTGGCACAGAAAAATAAGATGAATTAGGTATCTTCGCTGATTTAATTTTAGACCGCTAACATCAAGTTGAATACATTGTCCATTAACAGGATTGAAGAGTGTCAGTATATAAATGGTCAACTATTTTACTTTAGGTTTAGACAATTGAGCCCCAAGAATATTTTGTTTTTCTTTCAAGCTGATATAAGCTGATATAATTTTATTCATGTGATTACAGCTGGAAGCTTCAAACCATTTAACAATATCTCATTGTGAATACTGTTAGGAAATGTTTTATTCCAAGAGCTTTTTCTTTTATCATTATTTAGTAAGTAGTTACCAAATTATAGTCAAACACTGTTATTATTTCTTTTTTTTATCGTTGGGGATTCATTAAGGGTACAAAGAACCAGTTTACACTGATTGCATTTGTTAGGCAAAGTTCTTCTTAAAATTGTGTCCCATCTCCAAGAGGTGTGTCACACCCCCGTGACCTCCCAATCCCCCCTCTTTCCCTCTCTCTGCACCCCTTTACCCCTACCATGTACTAGGTCATCAATTGTCACACACTATATTGACAAAGATACTGTTCAGACCTAGGGAAGTGGGTATTACATAGATAGAAATTTTATGCCAATTTTGAGTTTTAATATAACTTTAAAAAATTAAATACAACTGGCTTTTCGATAAAGGCAGACTTTTGAAGCCTAGGCAATAAAATATGCCAAATGTAAACTATCACATAAGCGTTTTTAAAAGTTGTATCCTAGATTTGTCCAACAAAGTAGGTTGAGTGTTTTTTGGGTACCTTAATATACATTGCCACGCAGTAAGTGAACACACTTATGAAGAGGATCCTTCTTTAGGATCAGTCATTAATATATGATAACTGATAGATCATAAAAATTTTCACCTTTCAGTAAATTTGATGGTCTCATAATCAGAGTTATGTGAATATTGGTTCCAAGTATTAATAGTTTAAGGGACACTCAAGTGAAGAGGACTTTGTATTACCATGCCAATAAAATGGTTTCCATTTTGAAATTACAATCTCATTTATCTTCCTGCAACTGAAAATTACTTATTTTTATTCTGGCTATTTATTATAAATTCCTTTACCTTTATAAACAGTAATATTGTTTGTTTCCTTAAAACAATCTGCACTCCAGATATTTTAAAGTAGTTCTTTAAATGATGTTTAATGCTTAACACTAACATTATTATTAATTCACAGTACCATCCTCTTAGATAGGATGTGAAAATTAAAACTATGCAAATGCAACTGTTAGTTGTTTTATTATGCTATTCTTTGCTCCCTGTTTCCCAAATGAGGTAACTTAATTATGACACACATAAAAATCCAAAAATATCTAAATTATACCTAAAATGTAATATATTAATTTAGTTCAGTATGTTTTGATTTATTTCAGACACAAGAGTTAGAAAGTATTAGTAAGGAGGATCCACGATCCTATCATCTGCTGAATGAACACAGACACTCAGACCATCCAAGGTGGCATGCTTATTGTTATGTTAATGAACTCTGTCGACCATTGAAACCACGCATTTTATCTTAGCCTGCCAGTTTGGTTGAGTACAGAATACCTTAATGATTATCCTAGATAAAAATCAATGTAACAAAAACAAAAATAAATAAGTAAATAAACCATACATCAGTTGACTTATATTACAATTCCATGCAGTCACATCAGAATTTCTGACTGTCTACTTAATTTTTTTTTACTTGAAATCTTTGACTAGATACCTTTCCAGGTCAGCAAAACTTAAGTATTACAATGTCTGATTAAGTTTCTTCCTTCTCTGTGCTTCCATTAAAACTCATATTTAGTTCATACTCTTGTAATAGTATATGTTTAATTTTTTATTTTAGTGCCAAAATGTTACATTCTTCAGGAGTTAAAGTTATAGTTCTATATTAGAATGCCTGACACATAAAAGTGATCTGTAAATAAATACTTAACAGAGTAAAAAAGAATGAAAGACAAGAAAAACTCTGTTGATGATCTAAGCCTTCAGCCAGTCTTCATCTTTTTCTGATAGAGGGTCTAGCCACAGTGTCCATAGCTGTGGACTGATCAGACTGGTGGCTGCTGATGGTTGAGGTCACTGTCATAATTTCTTCAAATAAGACAACAATGAAGTTGATTGAATCTCCTTTTACAAAGGACTTCTCTGTAGTGGTGTTTGATAATATTGCACCCACAGTAAAACTTCTTCAAAACTGGAGTTGGGGTGGCGCCTGTGACTCATCGAATAGGACGCCGGCCCCATATACCGAAGGTGGCAGGTTCAAACCCAGCCTTGGCCGAACTGCAAAAACAGAAAAATAGCCAGGCGTTGTGGTGGGCGCTTGTAGTCCCAGCTACTCGGGATGCTGAGGCAAGAGAATCGCCTAAGCCCAGGAGTTGGAGGTTGCTATGAGCTGTGTGACACCACGGCACTCCACCCAGGGTGATAAAGTGAGACTCTGTCTCTAAAAAAAAAAACTGGAGTCAATTTTCTCAAACCCTACCACTGGTTCATTATGTAAGTTTATGGAATATCTTAAATCCTTTGTTGTCATTTCAATAATGTTACAGCATCTTTGCCAGGCATAGATTCCATTTTAAGAAACCACTTTCTTTATTCATCCATTAGAAGTAACTCCTCACCTATTGAAGTTTTTTTGTTTGTTTGTTTGAGAAGGAGTCTCGCTTTGTCACCCTAGGTAAGGTGCCCTGGCATCATAGTTCACAGCAACCTCCAACTCTTGGGCTCAAGCTTTTCTCTTGCCTCAGCCTTCCAAGTAGCTGGGACTGTGGGTGCCCACCACAACACCCAGCTAATTTTAGAGACAGGATCTTGCTCTTGCTCAGGCTGGACTTGAACCTGTGAGTTTAAGCAATCCACCTGTCTTGGCCTCCCAACTATTCAGTTTTATCATGAGATTGTAACAATTCAGTAACATTCTCTACTGTTTGGTTTGGGGGGTGGTGGTTGTTGTTGTTGTTTTGAGCAGAAAGGAAGAGAAGATTATTACTTTGCCATCAAAGCAGAAATAATAGAACTTTTAAGGGGGGGGAGCCTCAATTCTAGGCTATTGGGGTTCAAGTACAGTTAATGATTCTAATCGTCCCATCTCTGCCAAACAAAGCCACGACCTCTGCCCACGTGGGAGGCCCACTTAGACCTCTGCCAGCCAGACACCAGCCTTCCTGGTCCATCTCCACTTCTAATGTCCGCTCTATTTCTATTTAGAGTACATCTGCCTTCACTTCCTCCACTGAAACCACTATCCCCTCAATCATGAGGATTGAAATCCACTTCTTCCAAATTCCTCTTGCTGTTGATATTTTCGTACCTCCCACGAATCATTAATGTTCTTAATGACATCTAAACTGATGAATCCTTCAGTTTAACCCAGAAGGTTTTCCTCCAAACGGATAGGGAACCTGTGGCCCTGGGAATGCATGTGAACTTCTGAATCCTTAAGTAGCCTTTTGACTAAATCCAAATTTCACAGAACAAATCCTTTTGATAGAGGGCTTTGTTCTGTGAAGTTTGGATTCCATTGAGGGGCTTCAGGTTTCCCATTCCTTGAATGACTCCCCCCCCTTTTTTTTTTTGAGACAGAGTCTTATTTTGTCACTCTCAGTAGAGTGCCATGTGTCACAGCTCACAGCAACCTCAAAGTCTTAGGCTCAAGCGATTCTCTTGCCTCAGCCTCCCGAGAAGCTGGAACTACAGTTACCCACCACAACACCTGGCTATTTTTTAGAGACAGGGTCTCGCTCAGGCTCAGGCTGGTCTTGAACCTGTGAGCTCAGGCAATCCACTGGCCTCAGCCTTCCACAGTGCTAGGATTACAGGCAAGAGCCACCACACCCGACTCAAATGACTCCTTGATCCATGGGCTGTGGAACGGATGTTGTATTAGCAGACAGGAAAACATTAATCTCCCCGTACATCTCTGTCAGTTCTAGGCTATTGTGAAAACATTAATCTCCTCGTACGTCTCTGTCAGAGCTCTTGTATGACCAGGTGTAATGTCAGTGAGTAAGAGTATTTTCAAAGGAATCTTTTTGTCCAAGCAATAGGTCTCAATAACAAGCTTAAAATATTCAGTAATAATCTGCAAACTGATGTGGTATCACTCAGGCCTTATAATTCCATTTATAGAATACAGGCATAATGCTTGAGGGTCCTAGCACTTTTGGAATGGTAATTGAACATTGGCTTCAATTTAAAGTCACCAGCTCCATTTGCCCGTAATGAGAGTCAGCCTGTCCTTTAAAGCTTTGAGGCCAGGCATTGCTATCTCCTCCCTGGACGTCAGTCTTTGATGGCATCTGTCTTAGTCTGACTAAATGAGTAACTGAGAAAATTGTCTCACACTCTGCAGGCTATACAAGAAGTATGGCACCTACATCAGCACCTGCTGAGGGCCTCAGATTGCTTCCACTTACAGTGAAAGGGGGAGGGGAGCCAGTGTGTAGATGCCACATGGGGACAGAGGAGATGAGAGAGAAGCCAGAGAGATGCCAGGCTCTTTTCAACAGCCTGTTCTTGCAGAAGAATGAGAACTCACTCCCTTGAGAATGGTGTCAAAGGTTTCGTGAAGGACCTGCCACCAGTATCCAGACACCACCCAGAAGGCCCTACACACTGGGGATCAGATTTTAGCATGAGACTTAGTAGAGTCAAGAAACCATAGATTTTAGCAGCATCTTCTACCAGTATGAGGCTGTTTCATCTGTCTATAATTGACCCCTGAATGACACAGGGGACAAGAGCACCAGCTCCCCTGTGCATTTGAAAATCTAGTTATAACTTTCATGCTCCCAAAACTTAACTGATCATAGCCTGACCAGAAGCTTTACTACTAACAAACATTTGATTAATACATACTTTTATTGATATACAATATTTACATATATTAATGAGGCACATATAATATTTTGTTACATGCATAAAATGTATGATGATCAAGTCAGTGTATTTCGTGTGTCCACCATTCCCTCACCTCAAGTATTTATCATTTCCATGTCCTGGGAAGATTTCAGTTCCTCTCTTTTAGCTATATTGAAATATACAGTACATTGTTAACTATAGTCACCCTACTCTATCAAATGTTAGAACTTATTCATTCTAACTAATAGTCACCTTACTCTATCAAGTGTTAGAACTTATTCATTCTAATAGTCTCCCTACTGTATCAAATGTTAGAACTTATTCTAACTAACTGCTTATTTGTACCCACTAACCTACCCTCTTCATCCCTTGACCCCCCCCCCCAACCACAAACAGCCTTCCCACCTCTGCTGTCATTCACTTTACCTCCATGAGGTTAACTTTTTTGACTTACACATACGAGTGAATACAGTCAGTATTTGTCTTCTGGACTTGGCTTATTTTACTTAATGTGATGACCTCCAATTTCATCCTTGTTGGATGCAAATGAAAAGATTCTATTCTTTTTTATGACTAAGTACTTCATTGTGTATAAATGCTACACTGCCTTTGCCTAATCTGTGCTTCGTTCTGCATCTTGGCTATTGTGAATAGTGCTGCAATAACATGGGGATGCAGGTATCCCTTTGATACAGTGATTCTTTTCCTTTGGATAAATACCCAGCAATGGGATCACTGGATTATATGGTAATTCCATTGTCAGTTTTTTGAGAAATTGTCTGTTTCCCATAGTGGCTGTCCTAGTTTACACTTCCACAAACAGTGTGTAAGAGTGCTGTTTTCTCTGCATCCTCACCAGAATTTTTTTAATTTGGGGAGCTTTTTAATAATAGCCATTCTAAGGTTTGGCATTGTGGCTCATGCCTATAATTACAACCCTTTGAAAGACCAAGGCAGAAGGATAACTTGAGGCCAGAAATTGAAGACCAACCTGTGTAACTTTGCAAGCCCCACTGCCACAACAGCAAATAAAATAATAAATATTTCTTTTCTGAAAATATTTACAGAACATAATAAATAATAGCAATTCTAATAAGATGATATCTCTTGTGGATTTGAGTTACATTTCCATGATGATTAGCAATCTTAAACATTTTTTCGTATTACTTGCTGGCCATCTGTATATCAATTCATACCCTTTGCATACTTTTTAATAGGGTTTTTTCCTTTTTGGTATTGTTTTGAAGGTTTGAGTTCCTTAAATATATTCTGGATATTAGTCCCCTGTAAGATGAATAGTTGTCAAATACATTATCCCAATCAACAGATTTTTCTCTTCAGTCTCTTTTTGATTGCTGCCTTCATTGTGCAAAAGCTTTTTAGTTTAGCATAGTCCCGTTTGGCTATTTCTAATTGAATTGCATGTCCAGAAAATCTTTGCCTAGACCCGTGTCCCAAAGTGTTTTCTCTGTGTTTTCTTCTAGTAGTCATATAGTGTTAGGGTCTTACCTCTAAGTCCTTCAGCTATCTTAAATTACTTTTTGTGTATGGTGAGAGATGAGGATCTAGTTTCATTCTTCAGCACATGGATGTCCAGTTTTCCCAGCACCATTTACTGGAGAAGGTGTCCTTACCCCATGTATATTCTTGGCAATGTTTTCAAAAATTGGTTGGCTGTAAATAATGTGAATTTATTTCTGTGTTCTCTATTCTGTTCCGTTTGTGTATCTATCTGTTTTTATCCCAATACCTTGCTATTTTGGTTGTTACAGTCTTTTAATATATTTTGAAGTCAGTACTATGATGCCTCTAGCTTTTTTCTTTTGCTCAGGATGGCTTTGACTGTTGGGGCTGCTGTTTTTGTTGTTCTGTGTGAAATTCAGGATTGTTTTTTCTACATCTGTGAAAAATGACATTGACGTGCTAATGGGACTCACGTTGGATCTGTAGGATCACTTTGGGTAACCTGGTCTTGGTAACAGTGCTGACTCTTCTAGTTCATGAGCACAGGGTCGTTCCCTTTGTGTCGGCTCCAGTTTCTTCAGCGTTGGCCATTTTCATTGTAGGGGTCCTTCACCTCTTTGGCAAGATTTATTTCTTCATTTTTTTTCTCCTACCTATTGTAAATGGGATTGCTTTCTTGAATATTTTTCGCACTAGTTCATTACTGGCATATAGAAACGCTACTGATTTTTGTATGTTGATTTTGCATTTTGTAACTTTATAAAATTTGAGTATCAGCACTGAAAGTTTTGTGGTAGAGTCTTAGTTTTTCAAAATATTAGGTCATATCATCTTCAAAGAGGAACAGTTTGACTTTCTCTTTTCCAACTTAGACCCCTCTTCTTTCTTTCTCTTGTCTGACTGCTCTGCCTAGGACTTCCAGTACTATGTTGAATAGTAGTGGTAAAGTAGGCATCATTGGCTGCATTGGCTTGTTCCAGTTTTTGGATGACTGGCTTTCAGCTTTTCCCCATTCATTGTGATGTAAGCAGTTGGTTTGTCATATATAACCTTTAGTTTTTGAGGAATATTCCTTCGATGTCTAGTTTTTAGAGAATTTTTTTTTTATCATGAAAGGATCCTGAATTTTATCTAATAGTATTTCTGCATCTGTTGAAATGATGTTATAGTTTTTGTCCTTCATTCTGTTGATGTGATGAATCACATTTATTTTTTCATATGTTAAACTATATTTGCTTCTCTGGGATAAATCCCATGTGGTTGTAGCATATTGTCTTTGGATGTGCTACTGAATATGGGTTTCTGATATTTTGTTGAGGGCGTTTACATCTATGTTCATTAGGTATATTGGCCTGTAGTTTTCTTTTATTGTTGTGTTTTGGTATCAGGGTAATACTGATCTTATAAAATAAGTTTGGGAGAATTCCCTCTTCTTTGATTTTTTTTGGAAACAGTTTGAAGAGAACTAACTGGTGTGAGTCCTTCTTTGTCAAGTTCAGTAAAATTTGGCCATGAAGCCATCACTCAGCCCTAGGATTCTCTTTATTGGGAGATTTTATTACTGCCTCAATCTCATTGCTTACTATCTTTCTTTTCATGTTTCCTAGTTTTTTCTGATTCAATCCTGACAGGTTGTATGTAGTATGTGTCCAGGAATTTATCAGTTGCCCTCACAGTTTCCCCTGTTTGATAGTATATAGCTGTGCATGACCGTCTCTGATGATCTTTTGTTTGTATGTGGCATCACTTGTAATGATGGCTCCTTTTTGCTTTCTGTGATTTTATTTTTGGGGACTTCTCTCTTTTATTTTTGGTTAGTATGGCTAGTGGTTCATTGATCTTTAAAAAACACCAAGTTTTTGTTTCAGTGATCCTTTGTATTATTTTCTTGGTCTCTATTTCATTTAGTTCTGCTCTGATCTTTATGTTATCTTTTCTTCTGCTAATTTGGGGTTTGGTTTGCTCTTATTCTTCTTGTTTCATGAGGTACATCATCAGATTGTTTATTTAAAATCTTTTTATTTTTCATGTAGGTGTTTATGACTATAAGCTTCCCTCTTCGCACTGCTTTTATTATACCCCATATGTTTTTGCGTGTGTATTTCAATTTTCATTAGTTTCAAGAAATATTGTTTTACTTACTTTTTAATTTTTTGCTTGACCCAGTGGTCATTCAGAAGTATGTTGTTTGATTTGCAAGTATTTGTTTAGATTCAAAAGTTCCTTGTTATTGATTTCTAGGTTTATTCAGTTGTGATCTAAGGAAATATTTGACATGATTTCAACATCTTTTAAAAATTTGTTGAGACTTATTTTTGTGCCTCAACATATGGACTGTCCTAGGGAATGTTCTGTGGGCTAATGAGAACGATGTACATTCCATAGCTATTGGAGAAAGATTCCCTAATTTCTTTTTGGTCCATTTGCCTAGAAAGTGACAAATGCTAATTCTATAAGTAGAAATTGCAGTTTAAGTTTAATGTTTCTTTGTAAATTTTCTGTTTAGATGATGTATCTTATATTGAGAGTAATATTGAAGCCTCAGACTATTATTGTACTTAAGTCTATCTCTTCCTTTATATCTAATAAAATGTTTTTATATATCTGCATACTCCAGTGTTAAGTGCAAAGTAGAATTGTTATTTTCTCTTCCTGAGTTGACCCTTATATCATTATACCTATAATGACCTTCTTCGTCATTAGAAGAAGAAAACTTAATTTTTTCTTTTTCTGATAGTGACAGGGTCACCCACACTAGAATTCTGTGGCTCACTCATAACTCACTGCAATCTCAAACTCTTGGGTTCAAGCAATCCTCCGCCCTCAGCGTCCCTAGTAGCTAGGACTACAGGCTTGTTCCACCAATTCTTCGGTGGGTGGGGGGTTTGTTTGTTTTGTTTATTTTTTGTAAAGACAGGGTCTCAGGGTGGCTGGCCTCAAACTTCTGGCATCGAGTGATGCTCTAAAAGTGCTGAGATTACAAGCGTAAGCCACTGCTCCTAAACTAAATTCTGTTTTATCTAATATAAATGTTAACTATTCCTGCACTTTTTTGCTTTTGCTTGCATAGAGTATCTTTTTCTATCCCTTTGCTTTTAGTCTATAAGATCTTTACAGACGAGATGAAATTCTTATAGGCAGCACATTGTTGGATCTTGTTTTTGAATCCATTCAGCTAATCTCTATCTTTTAATTGTAATGTCTAATCTGTTTACATTCAAATTTATTATTAATATGTGAAAATGTATTCCTACTACTTTATTAATAGACTTCTGACTATTTATATCTTCTTTGTTTGTTTCTCTTTTAATGTTTATCATTGTGGTTTGGTGGTTCTTTGTAGTGGTAAAAGTTGAGTCCTTACTCTTTCTTATTTTTGCGTTTGCTCTACTAGTGGTTTTATACTTTAATGTGTTTTCACAGTGGTAGACATCTTTTCACTACCAAGTGTAGGGCTCCCTTACATTTCTTATAGGACTGGTCATGTGGTGATGAAGTCTCTCAGCTTTTGCCTGTAAGGCAAAGACTTTATTTTTCCTTCACTCAAGAAGTATAAGTTCCTATCTTTGACTGACAGGGTTTTTTTCTTTCAGCTCTTTGAATATGCCATCCCAATCTCTCCCAACCTATAAGTTTCTGCTGAGAAATCCACCGTTAGTCTGATTGGACCTCCTTTATAAGAGACTAGACACTTCTCTCTTTTGCTTTTTAGACTTCTCTGTCTTTAACTTTTGACAATGGGAGTATAATGTGCTATGGTGCAGATATTTTTGAATTGTATCTCTTTGGGATTCTCTGAGCTTCCTATAAAACTTGGGAAGCTTTCAGATGTTATTTTGTTAAATGGATTTTCTAACTGTTTCATTCTCTCTTTGCCTCTGGGATCCCAAAAACTCAAACATTTGATTGTTTATCATGTTCCATCTGTCACAAAAGCTTTACTCATTTTTTTTATTTAAATTTATTTTTACTTAATTGGGTTATTTCAAAAGACCTATTTTCAAGTTCCAGAATTCATCCTTCTATTTGATAGTCTATTGTTGAAGCTTTTGAATATATTTTTTTATTTCATTTAAAGAATTCTTCAATTCTGAAAATTCTTTTTGGCTCTTTATTTATGATATCACTTTGATAAACGTCTCATTCATATCCTGAATTATTTTTCTCAGTTCTTTGTGTAATTTTTCTGAGTTACCGTATACCTAACTAAGCTTCTTTACTATCATTATTTTGAATTCTTTTTCTAGGAGTTCATAATTATTTTATGTAATCTATTGATAGGGAATTGTGTCATATTTCCTAGTTTTTTCATATTTCTTATGTTCTTATATTGATATCTACACATCTGCTACAATATTTTCTTCCAATTCTTTGAATTTTATTTTATAGAGGAGGGCATTTTCTTGACAATGTATCTATGGTATTGGTTGGAAGGGGTACTTGGTTTTGAAAATGGGTACAGGTAGTAGTGTGGTGTCTATGTGATTTTTTTTTTTTTTTACTAGGAACAAAAAAACAGTGATGTTTGTGATATCCTCAGTGTCTTAGAGCATGGCTGTTAGTGGAGGCTTTGGTAAAGTTTTGCTGGGAACTGGAACACAAGATAGATCAGTGGTTGGTGCCCAGTGGTATCAGCAGCAGGTTAAAAGTGCCTGTCCTTGGCCCTCAGGGTGGTACATGCTGGCAACAGCATTATTGAGTGCAGGTGGGCTGATTTTTGGACTTCCAGGCAGCTTGCTTAGGTGCTGGCAATGGCAGTAGTGGGGCATGTAGATTGCTGGGTCCTTGGGACCCTGGGCAGCAAGCATGACCATGACAGTGGCAGTAAGTATGGTTCCCAAGTATTCCGTGTTATGCTGGGGATGACCCAGCCGTATGGTTGTAGTAGGCTGTGTAGACCCCTCCCCAGGTTCACAAATGGTACATCCAGGAATGCACCGGCTGTGATGCTAGTGGCCAGCCGGTTGGTTGGCCTGTTACTAGGCCCTCAGGAAAAGGGCTTAGGTACCAGTGGTGATACTTAGGCAGGAAATGCCCCTTCCCCTGGATGGTATGCTTATGCACAGTGGAGTGCACACCTGGGCCAGGAAAGCCTGTCCTCGGGCCCCTGCTGGAGCATGCATTCCCTGGCTGTGGTAGACAGGATAACTTATCCCCACCCCACTGCAGAATGCTTGGATTTGGGCCAACAATGGCTGCACTGTGGCTCTTGTGCTGGGGAGAGTGTGGTTAATTTGAGTAGCAGCAGCCATAGATAGGCAGCTAAGAGGCATGCACTTTAGCCCCACGTGGCCACTATGGGCCAGGTAGTCTGTCCTCAAGGAGCTTGTATGTTCACAGTGGTCCCACTGCTTTGTCTGGTGGGGATGTTGACAGTAAGTCACACCTTGGCCCTAGCAGCCACAGCCTTATGCAGGTGCTGTCAGTGACACTCTAGGGGTAGAGAGATGAAGGACCTTTTGGGCCCCAGGGCCAGATGCAGTCTCATAGGGCTAGGTTCTCAAAAATAGCACCATGCTGTAGCTGCTTATGGCTAAGGGGGTGTGGCACTCAGACTGAGCTCCCTCTCTAGAGCAGTGATTTCTAACTGGTGTGCCTCGACACACTGATGTGCCCTGAAAATGTTTACAAATCATTCATTTATTGTTAAAATAAGTTCAAAACACTGCAAGCGTATTTTTCTTAGTTGTTTTTTTTTTTATCAATATAGTATAAGCGTTCCGTGGAAGTTTAACTATAGGTTCAAGTGTGCCTTGAGATAAAAATGACTGTCCGGCAGCTTCCTGTACTGTGCAGCAGCACCACGGTGTGGCAGCGCCTGCTCTCTCCAGTCACTTCCTGTACTGTGCGGCAGCGCCTCTACGCCGCAGCTTCCTGCCCTGCACGGCAGCGTCACTGCCATCGGTAGTCTCTGGCCGCTTCCTGCACTGTGCGGCAGCTCCTGGGCTCGCCAGCCACTTCCCGCTCTGTGCAGCAGCGCCCCTGTGCGGCAGCGCCTGTGCAGCCGCGCCTGCGCTCTCTCTGGCTGCTTCCCGCACTGTGCGGCAGCACCTGCGCTCTCTCTGGCAGCTTCCCCCACTGTGTGGCAGCGCCACCACCTTCGTGTGCAGCAGCTTCCCGTGTGATTCTTGGGCCTGTGAGTCGGAGGAGCTTTCCCAGACGGGGGAACACAGGAGTCTGGGCAGAGAGGCGGCCCACTGGGTGTCACTGGTTTGCAGCTCCCAGCCGCCCCGGCCTGCAGGCGGCCCCATTCCCGCTCCAATCAGGTGGTCCCACATGGTCTGCTCAGAGTTTGATCATTGACCATGTTTTCAGTTCTTCGTGGAGGAGGAGTCTGCGGGAGGCCTCTGGTCAGCCATCTTGAGACCTCTCCTGACGCGTATTTTTGTTTTGTGTCTTACATACTTAAGGTAGAGGACAGAAAACGGTGTTAAGAGGATAATCAGGAGGAGAGTCCTTACTGCTCGTTAAGTGAGGTCTTCAGACTGAGTAGCTGGAGGGGGATTCCTCTTTGTGCCTCAGGAGGGCGGAGCTGGGAGAAACTCCCCTGGAAAGTCATACGATCCAGACATCACCTGTACGCCCATTGTCTTTTGCTCAGTGTGGCCACTTTCATCCATGATTCTGCTCCATACTCTGTGTCCTAGATCGCTGGCTGCAGCTGGCTCACCAGAACTGCCGTCCACCTTGCCCTTGTCGGTGTGGAGGCGGTCTCCCCCTAAGCCCCTGCGCCACCCTCCCAGCTCCGGAGCTTTGTCCTGCACACCCCTCATCCTCTCCGCCTTCACAGACCCAGCAGTTGGGGCCGAAGGAGTGCGGTGGCTGCACTAAGCCTCCCTCCACTTCACGGAAGTTTCTCTGTGTCAGCAGGACTGGCTGTGCTTATCATTTGTGCACTCACTGGTATGGCACTTTTAATGTCTTCATACACTTTTCCTTTGCATTCATAGTTTCTCTAACTTTGGCACAAGATGTCTCACTTTGAGCATATTTTGTCTTTTGACAGGCCTTCCTTACTCACCTTAATCATTTCTAGCTTTTTTTGTTTAGTTGAGAGACATGTAGCTCTTCCTTTTACTTGAATAGCTAGGAGCCATTGTAGTATAAATTAATTGTCCTAATTTCAATATTGTTGCATCTCAGGAAATAGAGAGGCCCAAATAGAGGGAGAGAGACAGGAATGGCCAGGTGGTGGAGCAGTGAGAACACACACAATATTCAAGTTCAACAGCTTATGTGGGCTCAATTTGTGGTCCCCCAAAACAATTACAATAGTGACATCAAAGATGTTATGGAAATGACTAATCACAGATTAGTACCAGATATAATATAAGTGAAAAATGTTGAGAAATGTTGCAGTGATTAAAGGTGACACAGAGCCATGAAGTATATAAAAGCTGGGACCAATGACAAGGATAGACCTGCCACAAACCTCCAATTTGTGGTGGGTGTGGAGGGAGAAAGCAGTTCTCTTCAAGCACAATAAAGCAGAGAACAATAAAATGAGGTGTTCTTGTACCTCACAGAATTGTAGTGTATAAATTAGAAAACATGAGGGCAATGTCTGTGGCTCAAAGGAATAGGGCACCAGCCCCATATGCTGGAGGTGGCAGGTTCAAACTCTGCCTCAGCCAAAAAAAAAAAAAAATTAGAAAACATGAAATCCTTCAGTTTCACCAATTGTTTATTATGTAAATGAATATTTCAGATTGGTAGCAAATTTAAAAGGAGAGCAAAGTAATAAGTTGTTAACAGGTTTACTATTTTGTTTGTCTAATTTAATTATGTACAATATTATATTTGATCATTAGAATATTCAAAGCCCATAAAATTTACCCAAGCTTAAAAAATATCTTTACTTTTCTTATTTTCATTTACCTATAGTTTTCCTTTATACTTCTATCATCAAAGTCAATGCAATTATTAATAGGCATTGTATTTTTACAAATGCATAGAAACACATGGTAGAATATGTATTAACTTTCCTGTAAAGAACTATACAAGAGTACTGTTCATTTGTAAAAGTTTTCCAGAAGAAAGAATATCAACTTCAATGCTTTAAAGTCAGAAATTCAGCTTTTGGCCTCAAAATTTTTCAGTTTTTAAAAATTATTAAAATTAAAATTTGTGTAAGTTTATTGTTCATCTCTCAGCATCTAATTATAATTAATCACCTAAGCACTATATTTTTGTTCTTTCAAAGGAGACACACAATTTTGGAACAGTTTTGCTAGATCATATGTTTATTTGCTAAGTTAAAGTTTGACTCAAGATTGATAGTGCACGTTCATTCTTTTTTTTTTTTTTACTGGTAAGATACGATTTTATTAGAAAGGAATATAGAAGGAGTAAAAAGCACCAGAGCCTCTGGGGAAGATCCAAGTGAGAAGTCTCCCCCCCTGGGTCATTTGTGTAGGGACATTGCCCTAGGGAAAGGATTAGGGTGTGTGGTCTCTACTCAAGGTGGAACCACCACCCAGAATCTTTTAGGCTGCTTTGTTCAAGACCTTACTAGATCCCACAGAGTGTGGCCTGGAAAAGGGCAGCCTGTTTGTGCCTGAAGATGAGGGTCTGATTTCTGAGCTCACCTGGGCCTAGGGGATGGGCGGGGAGGGACCCTGTATCAGTCTTTTCCTTCTGAATAGAAGCTCTAAGTGCTAATAGGGGGAAACAGGCACTGACTGCTCTGAACTGCTTCCTGGTGAAGATGGACGGTGATAAAGGGGGGCAGTTACAGGGTCTTCACAGGACGGCAATTCAGGGTTCACGTGAATGGAATCCAGGGTGATCCATCTAGCTTAGGGCAAAATGTCAATTTCTTCATGAAATTGCCCAGGCCTACAAAACTGCCGTCCCTTGTCCAGCCTTGAATGGGCGAAACCCTATATCAATACAATGGGCAGTTGGTGTTTCTCTGGAGGGAGGCGGATCCAGGGGTCTGAGACAGAATAAGGTCTTGGACTGGAACCCTGTTTACTGCTTGTGATCTCATGACATCATTTCTGGAAGACGTAAATACGATGATCACATTATCTGACAGCTAAAGATTGTCTTTTCGATTTAAAAGTCCAGTAAGGGCTCGGTACCTATAGTTCAGCGGCTAGGGCGCCAACCACATACACCAGGGCCAGAGGGTTTGAACCCAGCCCAGGCCTGCTAAACAATGACAACCGAAACATAGCCAGACATTGTGGTGGGCGCCTATGGTCCCAGCTGCATGGGAGGCTGAGGCAAGAGAATCCCTTAAGCCCAAGAGTTAGAGGTTGCTGTGAGCCATGATTGCATATCACTCTACTGAGAGTGAAACTCTGTCTCAAAAAAATAAATAAAAGGGGCGGCTCCTGTGGCTCATCGAGTAGGGCGCCGGCCCCGTATACCAAAGGTGGCAGGTTCAAACCTAGCCTTGGCCGAACTACAAAACAGAGAAATAGCCAGGCGTTGTGGTGGGCGCCTGTAGTCCCAGCTACTCGGGAGGCTGAGGCAAGAGAATCGCCTAAGCCCAGGAGTTGGAGGTTGCTGTGAGCTGTGTGATGCCACGGCACTCACTCTACCAAAGGCGATAAAGTGAGACTCTGTCTCTACAAAAAAATAAATAAATAAATAAATAAATAAAAATAAAGGTCCAGTAAGGTCATGAGAAGTATAAATAATTATGTTTCTTCCTAAAGTGAGCTCATTGTGGTCATCTCTTAGCCACAGTGTCAATTTCTTTACTAAAATAAGCAACAGGTTGCAAAACTGGACCCCGGTGTTGAATCAGGACTCCTAGAGCAATTCTAGTCTGCTCTGTAACATACAGATTAAATTGTCCAGTAGGAAGACTTAAAGCAGAGGCTTATATATAAAAGAGAATTTTTCAGCTGTGGGAATGCCTTTTCTGCTTCTGGTTCCCATTCTAGAGCAACCAGGCACTCTTTTTGAGCTTTTTAAATTAAAGAATAGAGTGTTCTAGCTATTTCACTATATCCAGGAATCTAGAGTCTGCAGAATCCTGTAATTCCTAAGAAGCCTCAAAGCTGTCTGAGAGTTTGAGGTTTAGGGTGAGCCAATATTGGTTCTATTCTTTCTTTGCCCAAGGCTCTCTTCCCCTATGAAAGTTAGAGACCTAAATAATACACTTCAGGCGCACACAATTGGGCTTTATCTTTGGAAACTTTGTGCATATCAGCTAGAAAGTTTAAAAGAGCTTGGGTAGCTTTGTGGCATTCCTCTGCATCTGGTGCTCCCAAAAGAAGGTCATCTACATGCTCAATAAGAGTCGCTATGGGATGTGAGAAACGACTCAAGTCTCAGGCTAAGGTTTGTCCAAACAAGTGAGGGCTGTCCCTGAATCCCTGAGGTAACTTGGACCAGCTGAGCATGTTTTGGTTTTCCTACCTATTCCTTAGTAGCCCATACTTCTGGGTTAATTTCTGTCTCTAGGAAAGTAAGGTGTATTATAGGTTATTGTCCCATATTCATATAAATGGTTGTTCCTACTTTACTTGGTATGTTCCTCCCCAAAAGTGGAACAGAAATTTCAGGCGTTATTAGGAAGGCGTGAGAACAGCCAGTAGCTTCAATTGCAGCTGAAAGGCTAATAGAAGACTCTGGTACCCAGCTTTCCAGAGACCCCCTGTATAGTTACAGATGGGGGGATAGAAGACCAGGGTTAGAGAAAAGTGCAGAAAAGGTTGCTACAGTGTCCAGAAGAAATTCTGTCTCCTGGCCCTCCACTATGAGGCAGACCCAGGGCTCTTTGAGGGGTGATGACACACGCTGGAGCCATGAGAATCTGCTCTGGGCACCCTCCGTCTAGTTAGGGTCACTGTCCCAGGAGGCCTTTGCCTCTGGGGACAGGATGCCCTCCAGTGGTCCCCCGTGCATTCTGGACAGGGGCCCGGTGGCTTGCCTGGCAGGTCAGAGGCATCTCTGTTTAAGTGGCTAGTCTGACCACGTTGGAAGCACTTGTTCTTTGCTCCTCGGGCTTCGCTCTGCCCCTCATGGGTACCCATTTGTCAGAGTGCCATTACTAGAGCTGATTTCTTTTTTCTCCACGTTCTCCTAATACCAATTATAAAAGATTGCTGTGGCCATTTTAAGAAGATTCTCCAGGTTATGATAGGGGCCTAGAGCCAATTTCTGTAGTTATTCTAATGTCTGCGCCGCTGGGTTCAAACCCGATGGTGGATTTGAACTAGGTGGTGATGGCATCTCTCTCAGGGCCATTTGAGGAAGTTACTACAGCCAGAAGAGCTGGAACCACCTGCCTGAAAGGATGGTTAGCTGCGGAGAAATAGGTGGCAATGCCTGAATGATATGCACGTTGTCAGGCCCAAGAGCCCCTTCCGTCCTCACCAAGGGGACCGCTAAGCTTCTCTCCTTTCATACTTGGGGTCAGACCCTCTCAACTCGAGGGCACCTGTGCACCATATTCACATGCTCCTCTACTTGTTCAGTGGGTTTTGGATAATTTTTGTCAAAGGAAATTGAAGAAAGTTAACAATGCTTTTTTTCCGAAAGAGTAAGCCCTATAAAATCTTGTGCTATATTTTCAACAGTAAGATTGTTTTAATCTTTATCCTTTGACTATTTGTTTTTCTTCTCCTCATCTTAACTGAGTCATGGTTAAACATAAACATTTACATATTTTATTCTTTACTTCCACTACATAAAAAATATTTGCAACTATTTTTTAGGTAATACGAGTGACATGCATTATTACATTATTGTTTTGCAAATGTCTGTAAAAGTAACAAGTTACTTGAACTTTCAGGACATATACATGAAATATTTTGTGAGGTTGAAATTTATATTAAATGGCAACTTTGGCTTTGTAATAACAAGTCATCTTAAACATCTTCAGTCAGAAAAGTGAAGGAATTTATAAAAACTTTAGGCATGCTTCTTCATTTCATTAATTCATATTACATGAATTCATATTCATTTAGGTTGCTTATAGTTACTTAATGAGTAAATTGTTGCTAACTGAGTGTTTAAAATGGAATGTCAATGGGTTAAATATTTTCTTAGAAGTATTTATCAGGAGAAAATGTCTAATTGGCATCTCTAACTGAATCATATAAATCATAAGCTTTTATTTTTATTTATTCTGTTTTGTTATTGTTTTCTCTTGCTTTTGGTCAAGAATGCAATGGAGAAAGAGCAATGATCCATTATTTGCATGATCTAAAGATTTTCCTGCAGCACTGAGCAGCTCACTTTTACTCAGTGCTACATTAACTTTCCCATGAAGGGTGCAGTTGTAAAGTGCAGAGCGTTTAAGCATTGTGAGGTTGCTATCTGGTGTTTGTTCATCGACATGGCTGGTTTATTTGAATGTCTCAGTCATTCTAGAGTGAAAGCGTTTTCACTTTTTAAGAAGGTTGTCTGTTTTAGTTTAAATTTAGTTAAATTTATTGTACTGTTGTATATAGTATAAGGTTCTGTAAACATTTTTATAAATCTGAATTTTTCCCCTTTTTCCTTATTTAGAACTTTTGCCACCTAAAGTAAAAAATAATTATAGTATTACTATTATTCATGAAATCCAGACTTGCTGAATCTGAAAAGTCTTGTTTTAGCAAAAAAGCCATACTTTGGTGTCATGTACATCCTTCAGTTCATTTTTCTTCTTTCGATTTTCATTCATTACATAAATTATCCTAGTTGTCAACACATCAAACAAATTATACACCATGAGTAAGTGGGTTTTATCCCAGGGTCTCAAGGCTGGTTCAATATATGTAAATCTTTAAATATAATTCGGTATAAACAATTTTCATAAACCTGAAAATCCTTTTATAGTTTATAA
>CAUYON010082406.1:0-11499 GCA_963573935.1 Arctocebus calabarensis
GGAGGCAGAGGCAGGAGACTCGCTTGAGCCCAGGAATTGGAGGTTGCTGTGAGCTGTGATGCCACGGCATTCTATCCAGGGTGGCAGCTTGAGGCTCTGTCTCAAAAAAAAAAAAAAAAATTACAGTCATTACTAGAGGGAGTACTAGATCTTATTTAATACTTTGAAGTTCATGGTCTACTATGCCCCCCAAATTACCCTTTGTGACCCTTTGCATTTTGTTATGCATTTTGAATGTTATTCCAAGAAAGGGATCTCTGTAGGCTTCACTGGGTAAGTAAAGAGGACCCTGTTCTAGTAGGAAGGATGAACAGAAAACCCATGCCTAGCCAATACTGTATTTTGAGGGGAAGAGGAGCATTAGCTCTGGGGAGATGGCGCCATTGAAGAACCTGAACCAGATAAAGTTTAACACTTTGGGTGGCATAGTTGGCCAGTGAAAAAAACTTTTATTATGATTATTGTTATAAATGTGGTTTGTCTGTAATTGTGATGGATGGTGTATTCAAATTTTTAATTTAAGATTGATCTTGTAGGCTGAGCTGGTGAAGGCCAGAAAGAAAGAATCCTTTCTTCCCCTTGTTTGAATTTAAATACTTTCACATTTGTATGGGAGGATTGTTCTCTGAGTATCAAATACCTACTACTTTAGCTGTTGTGCCTTGGGGCAACCCTGAGGGACAAGATGGTTCCTCTTTCCAAATGGGAGGGGATTGTGGGTGGGACTCAGGACATTATTTCATGGCTTGTTTGAACCTTTAGTTATACTTCTGTGACACACTTAAAGTTACATTGTTCAAAAACAAAGAGTGGAAAAAAAGAATATACTTAGTATGCTTTGAACTTCTTTCAAAAATAAGTTAGTTAATGATCTTTTAAAATTTTTCACAGCACACGTAAGATCATCTCACACACACTGGTTGAAAATCACTGGGTCACAAGGGGGACTTGCAAAGAATAGTACGGCTAGGTTCAGGGGCTAAAACACCTGTAATCCTAGCACTCTGGGAATCCAAGGCGGGTGGATTGCTTGAGCTCAGGAGTTTAATACTAGGCTGAGCAAGAGCGAGACCCCATCTGTACTGAAAATTAAAAAAAAAAAAAATGAGGCAGGAGGATCGCCTAGGGAGCCCAGGAATTTGTGGTTACACTGAGCTATAATGAATGCCACAGCACCCTATTCAGGGCAAAGTGAGACTCTATCTTTAAAAATAATAATAAGCCCAGCATTGTGGCGGGCGCCTGTAGTCCCAGCTACTCGGGAGGCTGAGGCAAGAGAATCACCTAAGCCCAGGAGTCGGAGGTTGCTGTGAGCTGTGTGACTCCACGGCACTCTACCCAGGGCGATAAAGTGAGACTGTCTCTACCAAAAAAAAAAAGTAGGTACCAAGTAAATGCCAGTGTCCTGCTCATCTTCCCACTTACTGTCAGCACCACTCAGTAAAGCCAGACCATATTCAACACCTGGGAGCAGAGCCTGGCCTCGTCACAATAAAAGCCCTGGAGCTGTTAAGTTATTTACCAGTGTGAAGCCTGTGAACAGAAGCCAGCTGAGAGGGAAAACTACCTTCCCCTAGCCAGACTTCCAGTTCTTACACCTAGGAAACAGCGCCTCCTGTAGGACAAGTCAGCAGCTGACAGTCTAGCTGCAGGTCCGCTGTTCTTGTTCACGCTTCTCTCACAGATGCTGATTCATTCCACACATAATATCTGTGCAGCTGCTGCAAGCTTGACACTCTTACTGACACAATTTTCAATGCCTTGCTCATTATCTGGGTCTTGTTCCTTGTTATTCTTAACTGCAGAGATACTTAAAGAGCCCTTTCTGGGCCACACAGGCCCTTGGGTCCCGGCATGCCTGGCGTGGTCTGGCCTCTTCTGGTAGAGGCCGTGGAGTCTTGTGTGCCGTTCCCTAAAGTGATGAGACAGATCATCACTGAATGTAACCGTGTGTGGTTAAAAGAGACATGGCCCGTTATAGAAGGCTACCTACTGTGCCTGTGGCTATGTTTGGTGTCCTAAGGGAATGGGCTCAGAACAGCTGCAGCAGTCTTCCCAGCTCAGGGGGAAGATGGAGAAAGGCTGCTGCTTGTGATCCCCTTGCAGCTCCCTGTGTCAGGTATGGAGGCTGTCCTCCTGTCAGAGATAGAAGAACAGGGTTTTACAGTGTTGCTTTGCTCCTGGGGGGGTAGAGCTGGAGTAGGGGGTCTAGTGGGTCTGAGGTTAACCCCTAACTTGCCTCCTTCTGGTACCCTTCCTTCTAGTCGCCCATGTTCGATGGCAAAGTCCCACATTGGTACCATTTCTCCTGCTTCTGGAAGGTGGGCCACTCTATCCGGCACCCTGACGTGGAGGTGGATGGGTTCTCTGAGCTGCGATGGGACGACCAGCAGAAAGTCAAGAAGACCTCAGAGGCTGGAGGAGTGACTGGTGTGTACAAACTAGGGAGGTGGTGGGTATCCAGCCCCTCACCCCGAAGCTTCCAGAGGGGTGTTTCAATGAGAGAGCAAAGGAAAAGCGTCCTAGTTTAGCCTGTGTCTCCCACATGTGCTGACCAAAAACATGATAATGTGTATTACTTCAGTAGCACCTCATTGACTTGGCCTTGTTAGTTGCATGAAATTTGTTGTTTTATTTTTCCAGATGCTTAGAATGTAGCTTTAAAATTTGTTTTGTTTTTGTTCTTAATACTTTTTCAAAGCAGTTTTAGGTTCACAGCAAAATGAAGCAAAGTACAGAGAGTTCCCATGTACTCCCTGCCAGTTCCTACAAACACACACAAACTCCCCCCTGTCAGTGCCCACCACCCCACCCCATCCAGAGCGGTACATTTGTTACAATTGATGAAGCTACATGCACACATCATTATCAACCAGAGTTCACAGTTCACTCCCAGTACTGCACATTCTATGGGTTCTGGCAAGTGCAGTAGTGAAGGTGCATCCATCATCAGAACGTTGTACAGAGTAGTTTCACTGCCCTAAGAACCCTCTGTGCTCTCTTAAATCTCTCCCCTTGATCCGTAGCCATCAGTGATCTTTTATTGTCCATAGTTTCCTTGTTTATATCCTTTTTTATGACTAACAGAACAGAGCATAAAGAGGTAAGAACAATCAAGAGACACCCTGGCTTGACAGGGGTGGCCTATGGGTTGGAGCGCTGTGTTTCCCACTGTGGTGTTGAGGGGGCGGGGTTGCGACCCTGATACAGTGGCACCAGCAGCCACTGTTCCTGGAACACAGCGTAGGCCTTGGGAGGAGGAGTGACTGAATCAATACACATAGTTTTGTGGTTCTTTCTTTTGACATTTAAATGTTTATTTATTAATTTGAGACAGGGTCTCATTCTGTCATCTTGGGTAGAGTGCTGTGGTTTCATAGTTCACAGCAACCTCTCTTGCCTCAGCCTCCCAAGTAGCCAGGGCTTCCAGCGCCCACCACCATGCGCAGCTAGTTTTTCTATTTTTCTTCTTTCTTATTAAGACAGCATCTCAACTCTGTCACCCAGAGTAGAGTACCATGGTGTCATAGCTCACAGCAACCTCAAACTCTTGGGTTCAAGGGATCCTGCTGCCTCAGCCCCCCAAGTAGCTGGGACTACAGGCACCCACCACGATGCCCATCTAGTTTTCCTGTTTTTAGTAGAGACAGTCTCACTCTTGGTTAGGCTGGTCTTGAACTCCTGAGTCAGACAATCCACCCACCTCAGCCTCCCAGAGTGCTGGGATTACAGGTGTGAGCCACCATGCCCGGTCCCCATGTGCAGGTTTTTGTGTAGACATAATTTTTCAAAACATTTGAGTAAATCCAAAGGAGCACAATTGCTGGATCATATGGTCAGGGTGTATTTAGTTTTGTAATAAATTGTCCACCAGCATTGAATGAGAGTTCCTATGTTCTACATCTTTGCTAGCATTTGGTGACTTAGAGTTTTGGGTTTTGGCCATTCTATTAGGTATACAGTTTTCCTTTTTTTTTTTTTGAGACAGAGCCTCAAGCTTACAGCCCTGGGTAGAGTGCTGTGGCATCACAGCTCACAGCAACCTCCAACTCATGGGAGTTTTCCATTATTTTAATTTCCATTTCCTTCATACCATAATTATATTGAACATCTCTATTATATCCTTATTTGCTATTTGCATATCTTTGGTGAGGTGTCTGTTTAGACCTTTTGCCCATTTGTTAATTGGACTATTTGTTTTCTTATTGTTGAGTTCTAAGAGTTCTTTGTATATTTTGAGTGACAGCCCTTTATCATACATGTCTTTTGCAAATGATTTCTCCCATTGTGTGGCTGTCTTCTTTCTCATTTTCTTGACAAGAGTCTTTCACTGAGAAGTTTGTTTTGTTTCTTGAGACCGTCTCACTCTGTCACCCAGGGTAGAGTGCTGTGGCATCTGTGCCCCTTTATCATTTGTTTTTGATAAATACAGGTAACAAAACAAACCTGAATTTTTTTTTTTTTTTTTTTTTTTGAGACAGTCTTTGTCGCCATTGGTAGACTGCTGTCATCACAGCTCACAGTAGCCTCAAACTCTGGGCTCCGGCGATCTCTCACCTCAGCTTCCCGAGTAGCTGGGACTATAGGCGCCCGCCACAACGCCCGGCTAGTTTTTCTGTTTTTAGTAGAGATGGTGTCTCACTCTTGCTCAGGCTGGTCCCAAGCTTCTGAGCTCAAGCAGTCCACCACCCTTGGCCTCTCTAAGTGCTAGGATTATAGTCATCAAGCCACTGTGCCCAGCCTCACAAAGAAGTTTTTTTGTTTGCGTTTTGTTTTGTTTTTGAGACAGAGCCTCAAGCTGTCACCCTGGATAGTGTCGTGGCATTACAGCAGCTTCCAATTCCTGGGCTCAAGCGAGTCTCCTGCCTCCGCCTCCCAAGTAGTTGGGACTCTAGATGCCCGGCCACTTTTTGGCTGCAGCCATCATTGTTGTGTGGCGGGCCCAGGCTGGATTCGAATCCGCCAACTCAGGTGTACGTGGCTGGCACCTTAGCCACTTGAGCCACAGGCGCCGAGCCTCACAGAGAAGTTTTTAATTGTAATGAAGTCTAGGATTTCTTTTTAGTTTTTTGCCTCCATATCCTGGTGATGAGAGCCAGTTACTCCTTTCATAGACGGCGTCTTTGGTGTTGTTTCTAAAAAGTCATCACCAGACCCAAAGTCATCTAGGTTTTTCATGTTATTTTCTAATTTTATAGTTTTGTGCTTTTTATTTAGGTCGGTAGTCCCTTTTGAGTTAACTTTTTGTGAAAGGTTTAAGGTCTGGGTCTCTTTTTTGTTATTGTTGAGACAGAATCTTACTATGTCACCCTCGGTAGAGTGCTGTGACGTCACAGCTCACAGCAACCTCAAACTCTTGGACTCAAGTGATTCTCTTGCCTCTTGCTCCCAAGCAGCTGGGGCTACAGGTATCTACCACAACACCTGGCTATTTTTTTGTTGCAGTTGTCATTGTTTAGCTGGCCAAGGCCAGGTTGGAACCCTCCAGCCTGAGTGTATGTGGCCAACGCCCTATGGACTGAGGTGTAAATGACTGGTGCCTTAGTCGCTTGAGCCACAGGCGCCGAGCCGTTAGGACTGTTTTTATCCTGAGTCTTTTGCCTCTCCATATAAACTTTGGGATCAGTTTGTCAATGTCCACAAACTAACTTGCTGAGTGCCTTTCAAAGATTTTTAAAAGTCCAGCAAGGCATAGGGGTGGCTCATGTCTGTAATCTTAGCATTCTGGGAGGCTGAGGCACTTGGATCACCTGAGAGTTCAGAAGTTTGAGACTAGCCTTAGCAAGACCCTGTCTCTACTAAAGAAGTTGGAAAGAAACTAGCCGGGCATGGTGAACACCTATGTGCTATAGCTATTGAGAGGCTGAGGCTGAAGCAAAGGATCCCTTGGACCCAGGAGTTTGAGGTTGCTGTGAGCTATGACACCATGGCACTCTACCCGGGGCAATAGAATGAGACTCCGTCTCAAAAAAAAAAAAAATCTTACTAAAGTCCATTTTTATTACTTTTTTTTTTTTTTAAGAGATGGGGTCTCTGGCGCTGCGCCTATGGCTCAAAGGGCTAAGGCACCAGCCACGTACACCTGAGCTGGTGGGTTCAAATCCAGCCCAGGCCCTCCAAACAACAATGACGGCTGCAACCAAAAAGTGGCTGGGCATTGTGGCAGGCGCCTATAGTCCCAGCTGCTTGGGGAGGCAGAGGCAGGAGACTCACTTGAGCCCAGGAATTGGAGGTTGCTGTGAGCTGTGATGCCACAGCACTCTATCCAGGGTGACAGCTTGAGGCTCTGTCTCTAAAAAAATAAAAATAAAGAGATGGGGTCTCTATTTCTCAGGCTAGTGTGCAGTAGCTCTATCACAGCCTGTTGTATCCTCAAACTTCCTGGGCTCAAGGAGTCCTCTCACCTCAGCCTCTCAAGTAACTAGGACTATAGGCAAGCCCCACTGTACGTGGTGAATTATTTTATTTTTCATAGAGCAGGATCTTGCAGTGTTAGCCAATCTGGTTTCAAACTCCCCTAAAGTGATCCTTCCACCTCAGTCTCCCAAAGCACAAGGATTATAGGCATGAGCCAGCCCGCATCTGACCTGGCCTTCATCACTTTGCAAGGGAGATCTTAGGAGACTGCATTCTCGTTTCTCTACCTGCCTAGAGTGCCCCAGTCTAGCCTGCCTCATGACTCTAGAATGCTGGTAGAAACTCAGCCTTCCTTCTTCAGGGAACTAACTGTGCCTGTGCTGAGTGTGTTTTCTCTATCTGCCTATCCTTACAACTGTTGGTATGTTTGACTCCAGCTATTTCTCATCTACTGGACACTGAAAGTAACACTGCTCAGAATTGTGCTTAAAAACAACAGTAAATTTGCTGAGAAGGGGCCAGAGGGTGAGTGTGGTGTTTTTATGACTGAGTATTGGGTATGATAAATACTTTCCTTGTGCTGTGGCTATTTTCTCTTTTTTTTTTTTTGAGACAGAGCCTCAAGCTGTCACGCTGGGTAGAGTGCCGTGGCGTCACAGCTCACAGCAGCCTCAAACTCTTGGACTGAAGCGATTCTCTTGCCTCAACCTCCTAAGTAGCTGGGACTACAGGCACCCACCACAATGCCTGACTGTTTTCTTGTTGTAGTTCTCATTTTTATTTCGCAGGTCCAGGCTGGGTTTGAACCCCCAGCCCTGGTGTATATGGCCAGCTCCTTAACCACTGGGCCATAGGCACCAAGCCTTTCTTTTCTTTCTGAGATAAGAGTCTCACTCTGTTGCCCTGGGTAGAGTTATCTATGACATCCTCATATCTCACAGCAACCCTGATCCTTTTGCCTCAGCCTCCTGAGTAGCTAGGACTATAGGCACCCTCCACAATGCCCAGCTAGTTTTCCATTTAGAGTATTCTATTTCTAGTCAAGACGAGGTTTTGTTCTTGCTCAGACTGGTCTCAGACCCCTGAACTCAAGTGATGCACCTGCCTGGGCTTCCCAGAGTACAAAGATTGTAAGTGTGAGCCACCATGCCTAGCCAACATGTGTTTATTTTATTTATTTATTTTTGGTAGCCATCTTGATGTGTGTGAAGTGGTCTCTTACTGTGGTTTTGATTTGCATTTCCCTAATGTAGAATGGCATTAACCTAGACATTGCTTTTAAAGCTCAATATTCACATTTTCTGTGTTAAAAGTTATAGATTTCCGTCATTATTTTTATTCATTTATTTATTTATTTTGAGACAAAGTCTCAAGCTGTCAAAACTCTTGGACTTAAGCCATTCTCTTGCCTCAGCCTCCCAAGTAACTGGGATTACAGGCACCCACCATAACAACCGCTATTTTTTTAAACCGCCAGCCCCATGTATGTGGCCAGCGCACCACCCACCCTTATTATTTTTAAAAGATACATAGTATTACATAGTATTCATTTTGTGAGAACTTGCTAAGTTAGTGTGTCATTCCAAGCATTTGACATATGTTAATTTCATTGTGTTCTTGCAGTTCTTTTTAGAGATGAGGAAATTCAAGTGCAAAGAAGTTAGGTAACTGGCCCAGAGTTATAACCAGTAGTAAATTCCAGAGCCAGGGTTCAAATCCAAATCTTGCCTTTGAGAACAGGATTTAACCTCATTATATATAGACTATCTGTCTAGTTATTTCCTTAATTCCAAGAAGTAAAATAATTGCTCAGGTAAATAGTTTCGTTTGTTTTTTTTTGGGGGGGGGGATGAATAGTTTTAAGACCTGTCAGCAATATGCCATATATCCATTTCTCTGCTAGCACATTGATTCTTAGTATTTTCTTTCTTTTTCACTTCACTCCTGGTAAGGTGGAACATTTGTCACATGGTTATCAGCCTTTTTTGTTAAGCCATTTTGATGTTTGCCTGTGTCCTTGCCTTATTTTTCCTTGGGAATATTTTGTCTTAATGTAAAAGATAATAATTCTCTGTCATAACATTTTACAAATACTTTTCCCAGTTTGACATTTTTGTTTTAACTTTGTTGTATGTTTTCCCACATTAAAATTTTATTTTTGACTAATGTTCATGTAGTCATACCTGTCTTCTCATTTGTGGTATGTCTTTGATAGTGTATATGGAATTTTGTAAATAACTTACATACAGTTATATACACACTAAAGTGACTTTTGACAAATTTGTACATACATCTGGGTGGCCTCTGTGGCTCATTGAGTAGGGTGCCAGCCCCGTATACCAAAGGTGGCGGGTTCAAACCTGGCCTCAGCCAAACTGCAAAAACAGAAAAATAGCCCGGTGTTGGGGCAGACGCCTGTAGTCCCAGCTATTCGGGAGGCGGAGGCAAGAGAATCGCCTAAGCCCAGGAGTTGGAGGTTGCTGTGAGCTGTGTGAAGCCATGGCACTCTACCGAGGGCAACATAATGAGACTCTGTCTCTACAAAAAAAAAAAAAAATGTGTACATACATCTAACATAACTTCATCAAGTTATAAACATTTCTGTTAGCCCAGAGAATCCTCTTTCCCCAACTCAAGTAACCACTGTTCTGTTTTTTGTCCTATATATTAATTTTCTTTTTTATATATATATATTTTATTTTTGTTATCCACTTCCTTTTTTTTATTATTTATTTTTTTTAAATACATGTATTTTATTATTCTTCATTACATTATTTCTCCTCCCCTACCCCCCAGTGGTAAGACAGAATTTATTTACAGAAAAGAATACAGAAAACACTAAAGCTCCTGGTAGAGGGAGAGAATTCAAGTGGGGAGAGAGAAGCTCTCTCCGTTTCTCTCCTGGTCTTTCCCCATCTCCTCCTTTAGGCCTTTAGTCTCAGGGAATATATAGGTGTATGGGTTCCTCGTCCAGGAAATGAATGAATATAGTCCCTTCTGCCAGGGGCAAGGTGAATGAATGTATCAATGAATGGATACAGTCCATTCATGGAATTGAGGCCTAGGAAATTCTTGACCTAGGAAATGGGGGTTCCACATTTAGTCCTAAGTGTAAAGTGAAGGAGACACCAAGGCACAAGTGTCTCCTCAGCAGTTGTCCAGCCTTTTTGGCTATTGGAGCCTCTGGTGGGAGTTGGAAGTCTCCCTTCTTGCCTGTCATCCAGCCCTCTGGCTCTTCAGCTGGCTGCCACAGCACCAACACCTCCAAGGAGGAGGCGGCAGGTCCACCAGCTCCACTGAGCTGGCTAGGGCGCCAAATGTCCTGCATCAATTCTCCCTCTCCGAGTAACTGCAGTTAGGGAAAAGGGGCGAAGACTCGATCTAACTGCTTCCTGCTGAATCGGGTGATGATAGAAGGGGGCAGTTAGGGTTTCTCTGGAGGGAGAATGATACAGGGGTTCATGGACTGGAACCATTTTTATTGTGTGTGGCTTGATGACATTTCTGGAAAACACAAATCTCATTAGTGTAATCAGTAATAGGCAAAGGTAGAACAGTGTCAGGTCAGAAGCACTTATTCAGTGATGCTAGAAGAAAACCATATTAAGATTTTTCTTTGCATTTCCTAAAGGATAACTTCAAACTTTCTTTTGGCTCACAAGTGTAGGTGATCTGTGGTTGGCTGTCTTCATTGCCTGCCTCTGTAGAAGATGGAGGATTCCAGGACTTTACTCATGAATGATGTATGTAGGAATCGACTCCTATAACTTTAACAGTAGAAAAAGACAAGATAACAGGAAAGGGGACTTCCCAAGTTGGGGTCAGGGAAGGTGAATTAGAGGGAAGATTAGATCTCCAGGAGGGAAAAGTTCCTGTTTTAGTTAGTATGTCCCTCCCCAAAAAGGGAGCAGGGCTTTCAAGCATGATTAGGGAGGCATGAGAAAATAGCAAGTCATTCCAATTGCAGCTTAAAGGCTGGGAGAAAAATTTGGTAACCAGCTTTCCAGACATCCCCTGTGTAGTTATGGATTTGGTGGATAAAAGACCAAGGCTAGAGAGAAGTACAGAAAAGGTTGCTTCAGTGTCCAAAAGAAATTTTATCTCCTGGTGCTCCACTATAAGGCAAACCTGGGGCTCTTAAGGGGTGATGACACAAGCTGGAGCCATAAGAATTTGCCCCAGGCACCCTCAGTCCAGTTTGGGCTCTGATGGGATCACTGTCCCAGGAGGCCTTTGCCTCTGGGGACAGGCAACCCTCCAGGGGTCACCCTTGCATTCTGGACAGGGGCCAGGTGGCTTGCCCAGCCAGTGGTTCTGCTGGGGGTGGTCTTTTCTGAAGTGGCCATTCTGACCACATTGGAAGCACTTGTTTTTAGCTCCTCTGGTTTCCCTCTGCCCCGGAAAGTTGCTCATTTGTTGGACTGCCAATACTAGAGCTGTCATTCTTTTCTGTTCCTTTCTCTCTTTTTCTTCCTTTCTCTCCAGGTCTCAGTTATAAAAGACCATAGTAGCCATTTTTAGAAGATTCTCCAGGTTATGGTCTGGGCCTAGAGCCAATTTCTGGGGTTTCTTTGAATGTCTGGTGCCGCATGAGTGATAAATTTGTCTTTTAAAATAATCTGATGCTGCTCGGCGCCTGTGGCTTAGCGGGCTAAAGCGCCAACCATGTACACCTGAGCTTGCGGGTTCGAATCCAGCCCCGGCCCACCAAACAACAATGATGGTTGCAACCAAAAAATGGCCGGGCGTTGTGGTGGGCACCAGTAGTACCAGCTATTTAGGAAGTGGAGGCAGGAGACTCGCTTGAGCCCAGGAATTGGAGGTTGCTGTGAGCTGTGATGACATGGCACACTATCCAGGGTGACAGCTTGAGGCTCTGTCTCAAAAAAAAAAAAAAAAAATCTGATGCTCTATGGAGTCAGGTGTCAATTGGGTGTGTTTTCTCATTGCCTCCCTAAGCCTCTCTTTTTTTATATATATATTAAATCATAGCTGTGTACACTAGTGCAATCAAGGGGCACAATGTGCTGGTTTCATATACTATCTGGAATGTTTTCATCAAACTGCTCAACAGAGCCACTTCAACTCTCTTAACTTTAGTTGTCTTATTTACCAAGTGGTGATAATAATACTAGTTTATAT
>CAUYON010082407.1:0-48877 GCA_963573935.1 Arctocebus calabarensis
TAAACATGTGATGACAATACGTATTAACATTCTCATAGGTGTGGTTATAGAAGCTGAGGCCTCATATCTGCATTTGTCATTAGCTATTATCATCTAGCATTTCCGTGTATCCTTGCAGAAATAAAACCGCATATAAATAAATTGCCTTCTGTCTTTCAATTCTGCCCAGTGGAATCGATAAGATGGAAGTACTACCCCAGACACCTGAGTGACCTTTTTCCTTTAAGGATGTACTCAGTCCAGGGCAGTTGCATGGAACTCAGGAATTATAAACAAATGAAACCTGTAAAACCATATTGATTCAGTTAAAGGAAAAAAAGAGAAACTCTTCAGGCCCCAAATAGTATTTTTCACTTTTCTACATCCTTGAATAGGGATGAATTGATTTGGTCTAGGATGGTGGGATTTGGGAGGGAACTTCAGATGAAGCGTCACTAAGAAACCATATTGGCCATTTCGGTTGGGTGCTTCCTCATTGCCCGTTTGCTTGGTGCCCTCTAGAATCCAGGGTTCAGGCTGAACACCACCATCTCCTTGCCTGCAGCTCCTCCATCAGCTGACCTGAGCAACACCCTTGCCCCTCCTAGTGGATGTGGCTTACTGGGGTGCTACTTGTTTGGGTCCCTGTACTTCAGTTAGGGGTAAGGGGCAGGATGGCATGGGCATAGGTGGAAGTTGGTCAGGCTGGGCAGCTCCCCAGTTGCTCCTTCTATTTTTTTTTTTAAGAGACGGTCTCACTTTGTCGCCCTTGATAGAGTGCTGTGCCATCTCAGCTCACAGCAACCTCCAGCTCTTGGGCTTAGGTGATTCTCTTGCCTCAGCCTCCCGAGTAGCAGGGACCACAGGCGCCTGCCACAACGCCCGGCTATTTTTGTTGTTGTTGCAGTTTGGCGGGGCCATGTTTGAACCTGCCACCCATGGTACATGGGGCCGGCGCCCTACTCACTGAGACACAGGCACAGCCCCAGTTGCTGCTTCTAAATCAGCACCACACACCAGGTAGTTGTTTACCTTGGGGGCCCACCTATGCAGCAGGTTATATGTTGCATTCTGGTGAAGGGTCCCTAAGCCACAAGGGCACCTCGTCAAACTACATTTCAGGTACAGGCAGGGTGGGGAGGAAGAGAAAGGGTGGGGATGGAGGAGAAGGTATTAGTCCTTCCTGGCTCCAGGTTAAGGGTAATAAAAGCAAAGGGCAGAGCCCCTTTGGTACTAACATTTGCCTTCTGAGGAGGGACTCAAAACTTGTCAGCAAGAAACTATACATGTTTTTAAGAACATGGAATACCTTCCTGTCTCCCTAGAGACTTTTCTTTAAGCTCTTTAAACCTAGCCAGTCTTAGGCTGAGCCCAGTAGATCACGCCTGTAATCCTAGTACTCGGGGAGGCCGAGACAGGAGGAACCCTTGACCTCAGGAGTTCGAAACCAGCCTCAGCAAGACCCTGGTCTACTAAAAATAGAAAAATTAGACGTCATGGCAGGCACCTGTAGTCTCAGCTACTTGGGAGGCTGAGGCAAGAGGATCACCTGAGCCTAAGACTTTGAGGTTGCTGTAAACTATGACGCCATGGCACTCTACCTAGGGTGACAGAGTGAGACTCTCTTAACAAATAAATAAATAATAAACCTAGTCAGTCTCCAGTTATCTGGGGCCCTGGGGTGCAGAAGTGGATTGGAGAGTTGAGAGCAGCAGCTCTGTCCTGAGAGGGGACTGAATTTCTGAGGCTGCAGACAGGAAAGGAGCCCAGAGGGCAGGCCTGGGATGGAGAGGGCTCCCCTACCCCTTCATGGAGGACTGTGACTACAATGCAGTATCCTCCACTTCTGCTCACCCTATTTGAGCGGAACCCTGGCCCTTCTTGGCAGCCAGACTCACCCTCACCTCTGCAATACTCCTTTTCCTGCAACTCTTGTCCTCACCGTGCAAGTTTCTTGCCCTCCAAGCCCCTTCCCATGCTGACTTCCCTCTGGCAGGGCGGCTCTGCTTTCCTACTCAGCTTGACCTGCTAAACCAGAGCTGATGGCCTGAGTTGTACTGAGGAAAAGCTGCACTGCCTTAAGTTCCCAGTACCACCATTCCACCACGTGGTCCATATTCCCAACAGATTCCCTCCACCACCCACCTCCTGCCCTGTGACACTGCCCAGGGAGAATCCGCCTATAGCTGTTGCTTGCCATGTGATGCCCACCCTTAATACTGCAAGCCCCTGCGCGCAGTATAGCCCATCCTCACACCAGCACCAGCACTATCATTCCCGTTTTTCAGATGAGAAAATAGAAGTTCAGAAAGGTTAAGAAGCTTACCTAAGGTCACACAGCTACTAAGTGACAAGCCTCAGTCTGGGTACACCTCTAGCATATTGCTTATGACACTTCACTGTCATAGAAACACAGCTCAGTAAGAAAACTATCATGCAGAATGCTCAGTACTTGTGTTTGTTGAATGCATGACTTTAAGAGTAACAACCCTGGGTGACGCCTATGGCTCATCGAGTAGGGTGCCGGCCCCTTATACTGAAGGTGGCGGGTTCAAACCCGGCCTTGGCTGAATGCAAAACAGAAAAATAGCTGGGCGTTGTGGCGGGCGCCTGTGGTCCCAGCTACTCAGGAGGCTGAGGCAAGAGAATCCTTAAGCCCAGGAGTTGGAGGTTGCTGTGAGCTGTGTGATGCCACGGTACTCCATGGAGGGTGATGAAGTTAGACTCTGACTCTACAAAAAAAAAAGTGACAACCCTAGGCTGTAAGAAAGAATGAGAGCCTAGGGTTGTCACTCTTAAATATTTTCTTCCTCATAATAAAGGGGATCAGAACTGAGGAGGAACTCAAAACTTGTCAGCAAAAAACATATGTACTTGTGGGTCAGAGTGGGTTCTGGAGCTTGGCTACTCTGCTGCTTTCTAGCCCTGAAGCCTTGGACAGGTTACGTAACTGCTCTGAGCTTGTTTCTTCACCTGTAAAATGAGACTTACAGAATCCCATGTGGGTTAAGTGCTTAGTTGAGGTGACTAGCACCTAGTAAAAGCCTCAGTAAATGTTAGCAAGGATTTTATCCACAGCACCGAAGACACCTATCCTGCAAGCCACAAGTTACTACGTCTACTTGTAGTGAGATCTTGGTTTAAGGGTCAGACAGACTTAGATTTGAATTTCAGGTCTGCCTCTCTCAGGTTGTATGATGTGGAACAAATGCCAATATCCACGCATCTCAGTGTCCTCATGGGTATAATGAATATCCATGCCCTGTAAGGTTGTTGTGAACATTGAAAATGTTTCCTACAAAGTACCCTTCTTATCTTAAGTGCAACCCTAACTACAGTTGTTAAAAGCACAGTTGGGGAAATTAGAATTAGTGTCTAGGACCCAGGAAACCCTGTTATCAGGATGAGTGGGCTGGGAGACCAAAGGCAAGGAGGCCCTTCTAGGGCATGTTTCAACCAACCATGCTGGCAAGGAACCAGAGATGTGAGGAGCACTGAAAGTGACAAAAGGAATTGATCCCTGGTATAATAAAACATCATGGGCGGTTGCATACAGACTCTGGATCCTCGGCCCCAGCTGCTGTTCATGTCTACTGATCCTCTGGCTCTGGCTATAATGTTAGTGGTATTTGAGAATGGTGGAATCTCAGAACTAGAGATTATAGTTTAGCCCACTTCATTTGACAGATAAGAACAGGGCTCAAAGAGGGGAAACGTGCAATCCCACCAGTCCTCTTGGCTGGGATTCTGGTCTTCAGGGTAAGGTCCTTTACAGCACTTGTTATGGTATGCAGGTCATTACAAAAGTTTTGAGATACACAAAAATTAAAAAACGTAAAATTCATATATGCATGGAACAAATGAAGCCCTCCCAGCAACACCAATAAGCTTAGCAAGCTTGCCCAATGGAATCTGAAAGGACAATGTTGACTATGTAACTTGTAAGTGAAATAATGAAGCATACCACAGCATATCTCAAAACTTTTGTAGTGACTCACATATTCCATACTGCATTATGGTTTCAGGGGATCTAAGCTGTTAAAAGCTTCTTTTCACATAGTATCCATGATGACACAGGATAGAAAATGTGCTTATCTTCAGAATCCACTGGTAAAGGCCAGAAATCTGTTCCCAGGGAAGACGTCCCCAAAAGACTATCCAGAGAGGAAGGAAAATGTGAAGGAAGCACTTTTGATTTCAAGGTAGTTCTTTTTTAAGCACCAAAGGAGGCAAGAAAAGCTTCATCTTTCTCTGCTGTACCCAATGGACTTGTTTTGTAAACTTTGGGTTCAATAGAATGGCTGCACTTAAGACCACACGGGGCCTTAAGACCTCAGGTTCCCCACCCCTGGAGTTTGCTTTACCACCCAGGAGTTATAAACAGGAACACCCTGCTCCCACAGTTGGAATGGATGCTAGACTTGGTAATGAAGAGTTCCTAGCTCAGATGAGGCCCAGGAGATAGTACCTCTGACAGGGATTGGATGCATTTGTGTTGATTCAGATGTATCTAGAAAGCTCTAGGGGAGTGGCTGTCATCATTTTCATAAACACCTGACCCTAAAGACTGGGGATAAACAAGGACCTGGCCTTATTAAAAAGTAGTGGGCAGCACCTGTGGCTCAAAGGAGTAGGGTGCCAGCCCCCTATGCCGGAGGTGGTAAGTTCAAACCCAGCCCTGGCCAAAAACTGCAAAAAAAAAAAAAATAGTAGTGAAATAAAGTACATTTTAAGATTTGAAAGTAAAGACTCAGAACATTTGTTTAAGAGATGAGGATTAAAAAACACAATAACTGGGTGGCGGCGGCCCCATATACCAAAGGTGGCGGGTTCAAACCCGGCCTCTGCTAAACTGCAAAACAATAAAATAGCCAGGCGTTGTGGCGGGTGCCTGTAGTCCCAGCTACTTGGGAGGCTGAGGCAAGAGAATCGCCTAAGCCCATGAGTTGGAGGTTGCTGTGAGCTGCATGACACCACTGCACTCTATCCAGGGTGACAAAGTGAGACTCTGTCTCTATTAAAAAAAAAAAAAAGCACAAAGACACAATAACTAAGATTTGAAATATTCCCAACAAAAAGAAATGATCGATGTTTGAGGTGACGGATAGCCTATATATCCTGATTTGATCACTATACATTGTATGCATATATCAAAATATCACACATACTCCATAAACATGTATGATTATGTATCAGTAAAAATAAATTAAAAAAATACTCACAGTAACTGCGTGACCACGCATATCCAGACTTTAAAAGGCAAGTGGGTTTTCTTCATCTAGGGCAGGCCCTAAATGTGAGGTTTAAAAGGTCTGGGGGAGAGAAGAGTGACTGCTAAAGGGCACAGGGTTACTTTTCAGGTGATAAAGACATTCTGGAATTAAGACAGTGTGGATGGTTGTACAACCTTGTGAATGTGCACTTTAAAACAGCTGAAATGAGGCCAGGTGTGGTGGCTCACACCTGTAATCCCAGCACTCTGGGAGGCCAAGGTGGGTGGATCGCCTGGATTGCCCAGCCTGAGCCAGAGTGAGACCTCATCTCTAAACATGGCCAGGTGTTAATGGCTGGTCCCAGCTACTTTGGAGGTTGAGGCAAGAGAATCACTTGAGCCCAAGAGTTTGAGGTTGATGTGAGCTGTGACGCCACCGCACTCTACTGAGGGCAACAAAGTGAAACTCTGTCTCAAAATAAATAGCTGAAATGGCGACTTTTACGTTATGTGGATTTTACCACAATAAAAAGATACTTTAGTATTTATAATAGGCTTTGACTCTAGGTCAGAGCCATCCTAGGGAAGGGTGATAAACACTGAAATAACTTGCAAAAAGACTAGAGTTTGAAAACACACATCTTTCTGTCCCAGAAGTGGAATTCTACCAAATCATCAACTAGATAAAGAGGAAAATCAGAGGATCTGATTACTATTTTATTGAACTTGCTGGTTGCCTGTGTTCACGGCTTAGCTAACAATTGGTGTCACCTTTATAAACTATCAGTGCATTTTACATAATTGTAATTTAAAAAAACATTCTTTTGCCTGCAAAAGTTTATTTCATATCATACATTTATATGGAGGTGTAACAGAGTGTTTCAACATGTGGCATTTGTGCAGAACAACTTCAGAAACTCATCTGTTAGGGTGACTGCCTCTGCCCTCTATATTAAAGAGCAAATGTAGAAAAAGTTTCTAAATCTAAGGCACCTTTCTCTAACAAAGGTACAGAACTTAGAGTAGAGTAGGAAATCAGAAAAATTATTACCTCGTTTTACTAATCCAAGACTAGTGGCCAAACGGAACACTGGCCTGGTTGTAACTATTTGCAATTTAACGCTGAAACTCATTAGCATCAAGATAATTAACTTGGATTGAGTTTTATGGAATCCTATATCCTGTGTGTATATATACGTTGTGTGCAGATATCCACGTGCATATTTGTGTGCCTATTATGGGGACTGAAAGACAACACTGAGCCTGTACTCACAGGCACCAATGGCTAGAAAAAGGAAAGCAAATTTTGGTTACGTATCTCAAGCCCAAAACTCGGAAGATAGGAGTGGAGAACAGCAGCAGAAAAATACTTTAAACATTAAACATTTAAACGAATTGAACATATTCCAAGAGACATTAGCTAAGTATCGTTTTATGTACACAATAAAAATAATACATGTTTTGTAAATAATTCCCAAAATGTACTTTAAAAGGAAATGCTGAGAAAAGTGTGAAAGATCCTGACTGCTCAAATATTATACCTTCAGAGGCTCTTAGTGTTTGAGGGTATCACTGCCTGTGCACTCACTGGCAGAGGTGATGACAGAGCTAAAAATATACATATGAAATGGCAAAATACAATTTACTACATTTTGCTACCTTCATTATGGTATAATTGAAAGAATCTCACAGCTCTGGTGAGTAATCCTGAGTCCCATGCATAATCCATTATGTTCTCTACAATGTCAAATGTGAGATTTTAGTTGTTCCAATTAATGTTATTGGTAAACAGAAAAAACAATACTTCAAGATTTTAAATATATACTCAAAGAGAGTTAGTCCTTCAATAAGATTCTTTTAGAAACTTGACAGTTACCATTTTAGGAAGTCATCCCTGATGCACACTCACTCTAGCACACATTGGTAGGAAAACACAAGAATGAGAGACAATCGTGATTTTTCAAGGAAAACAAACCAAAATGACTATTTACTCAGAACTCTTGCTTAGACACACGAGAACAAGATGATATAAACATCTTCTGAGATGTATGTCAAAGTGATCTTTTAATATTTTTCTTTTTTTTTTTTGATGGTCATTTTCTTTGCCAGGTTCAAGTCAGAAGCAGGAAAATTTCGGAAGACGGACCTGGGAGTCGAGCTGCTCGGAGTAGGTGTATTAATCTCCCAGGCTGCACGAGGTTTAGTCATCTGACCAGAAGTAAAAAGAAAAGAAATGTTAGTAAAGAAGACGCTGCTTTCCTGGAAACACCCAGGACCCTTGATAGCCCCAACCCGAGTTGCTGACACACTGGTACTTTCAAAATGTCCCCACTTCTCCAACTTCCAAATGTTCCCAAGTTATTTCTCTTAATTTCAAAGAGAGTTTCTCAAGGAAATAAAAACAAAGGCCTTTTGGTTTTGAAACACAAATCGAGACTAATTCAAATATCTCCCTAACCTTCTACCCTAAAAGGATATCCACGTTCGTCAAGTAGCCAGTGAATAGAGAGCTCAGGAATCTGAGTTTGAAAAGACTTCCTTGAGACAACAAGAAGTAGGGGAAGGTTCAAGGTCAACAGCCTTTCAAGCAAAGGGTAGATGGGATGAGGCCTTACCTGAATGAGAAGAAACAGATTTGTCGCTTGTCTCATCATCTAAAGATGTTTGGGGACTTTGGCAAGATGTCATAGAATCTTCCAGATTGTGTTTGTGGCCCTCAGGAGGGATGTGTGACACTGATGTTCCGGGGTGACTTCTGATGCCCATCTTGTCACAGATCCACTCCTGGTTTGAATTCAAACTCAGGGAAGATCTTACGGTGTTGGTGGTTCTGTTTACTTTTTTGGTTTTTGTCGTGTGTCTGGTTGGTCTTTTGGTGGATGGTCTGGAAAGAGAAATTTTGGTTAGAATATTGATTATTCCTAAACCCCTAATCCCCTAACCAAGGCTCAGTGTTGAAGGAAATGATATTCTTTTATTTTCTGTTTTAGATAGCACCTCTCTCTGTTACCTGGGCTAGTATGCAATGTCATACATAGCTCACAGCAACCTCAAATTCCTAGGTTCAAATGATCCTCCAGTCTCAGGCTTCCAAGTAGCTGGGACTACATGTATGTGCTACCAAGCCCAGCTAAAAAAAAAAGCTGTATCATTTTAATTCACTTCTAAGAAATGCTTTGAAAGTAAATAAACTTTCAGAATCATAGAACAAGAAGGATGGAATGAACCCAAGAATCACAGAACACGTTAGTTCTCAAATTACAATAGAACCTTTGTAAGTTGACCACCCAAGGGACTTTAACAAACTGGTCAACATAAGGAACTAGGCCTACTGTACTGATACATACATGATGTATATGTCTGATCTATGGAAATTAGGTCAACTTATGGAAGTGGTCAATGTACGGAGGTTCTACTGTGCATCTAGAAAGGCCTAGGGTACCACTGAAGCATCAGGGGATAGGGACACAGCCATAGGGTATAGTTAGAGAAATGGAACAGATAATCTAGCTCCACTGCTCTTGCCACACTATCTGCCTCTTTAGGAGACTTTGGCTTCCATGAGCCTTGTTTCCAGACTCCTGTCTCCAGGTTCATGTCTTTTCAGATAGTCACCTGAATAAGTCTCCTTCCAAAAATCTCTTCCTGCTTGCCCAATCAACTCCTGACCCCATTTTCCCATATGTACCATGAGGATATTACTATCAAACTTAGAGTCGTAATGAAAATTAAAATACTACATAGATAGTATAAAATGCCTATTGGTATACAGCAGTCACTCAATCAATGTCCCCTTCTCTAGATTTTATGAGACAACATTACCCAGTGTGAACAAAAGTAGTTTGGAGTCAGATGTATGTGGGTTTGAATTTGGGCTCTACCCTTTCTTTAGTTGTGTGATGTTGAACAAATAAAGCCCCTAAGTCTCTCTGCAGCTCAGTTTCTTTGCACACTAGCAAGGCCATTTTGCACCTAGAGGTGAGACCAGACTCAGAAGTGGAATTGGCTAGGTCGGTGATCAGGGGGAGGCACACCTAGCAAGGCCATTTTGTTTCTGTGAAGTGTCTGACACAGTGTTTAGTACAAACTATGAGCTCAATCAATAATGTCATTTAGCATTCTAAGAATGCCAATCATAATCCCTGGTTTATTTGGATAATTTCACTGAGTAACTTACCTTGAACTTTTCATCTGTGCCAAAGGGTCTCTCTCTCTCATGCCTTTTTGTCTGAAGAATTTCAAATCGCCATTAAAATATGTTCTCGTCTCTTTATGAACTTGGCCAGTAGTGGCTTCTAGAAACATCAGCCTGTGTGACATTTTCTTGGCTCTGAGTTTGGTAGGTGAACCTCTGACATTTTGAATGGCTAGGGAACAAGAAGAGCCAAAGTAAAACTGGAATTTCAATGACAAATTCAAGAAAAAGTGAAAATCCTGGTCCTGATAGGATGGTGAAGGTAGGCAGAGTCAGGCAGCAATATTCTAGGGAGGCAGCCCCATAGCCCCCAGGCTGTTTCACCTTCCTGAGTCAGGGCCCAGACCACTGCCCAACACACACTTGCTACCTTGAAGGAACTTGTCTTCTTTCCCTTGCTAGGAAAGAATGTTAGGCCAGAGGCAGGGCTGCCTCAGTTTCTCGTGCCTCCCCCTGATCACCGACCTAGCCAATTCCACCTCCGAGTCTGGTCTCACCTCTAGCATTACCGCCTTCAGCTTTCCTCAATGTCCAAAGGCAGACCAAGAGGCTTCTGCTGCTATGTTCTTCTTGAATTTTGATCAAACCTCTTTTAACTCAATAAATTTGTGGCAGTATCATCATTTGCTCATGTCTTTTCACTGGTTATGGCTCCTCAGAGCTGAGGGTTATATCTTTTCATCTCTGCATTACTAGTACCTAGTAGAGGACCTGACTTAACCTCTTCAAATCTGCCTATAGAATAAATATGGGCAAATAGAGTTTTCTGAAATGCCAATTACTGCTACTATAAAGTGGTTCCTATTTATAAGGGAGTCAGCAATATACTTTGGGAGGGCACTCACAGCATGACACATTTCAATTTGTCTCACTGAGGCGGAAAGTAGAATTCCACCTGTGGTCAATCAGATACTTTATGAGGCTCTGAACTATGAAATGCCAGCAATCCTCATATTCAATTGAGAAAAAGCTGCCACCTATAGTCTATTAGTACAACCTTTATAGTAACAGCAGCAACAGTTAATATTAAGTATTTACCACATGTCAGACACTATACTTAGCATTACAAAGATTTATTTATCTCATTGAAATCTCATGTCCACCCCAGGAGAAGGACATTAGCTTCCCCTTTTTCAGATGGGAAAACTGAGCACAGAGAGATTAAGTGACCTGTCCAAAGCCACACAGTTCAGAAACAGAGAAGCCCTGCAAATGAACCCAGGCACTCTAGCTTCTCAATGCTGACTAATAGAAACATTAAGACCAAGCAAACCTGATGGAAACATGTCATCGAAAGAGGAGTCATCATCGTCACTTTCAGACTCATCCTCGTCGTCAGCTTCGTCCTCGTCATATGTTTTTCTGCTGGATGTTTCTGCAGCCTATGATTAAAATAGAAAATAAAATTATTTCTAATATTCAATCATCCTGGCTAAAACTTCAAAGATTTCAAAGCTGAATTAATCACTAACTTTCATCATTTCAACTAAAAGTAAAGCATCTGATTAGACCCAAGAGTTGACTGGGGACAGGGACAGGTGGCCCTAGTTGCATCTTTCAGCTAGGAAAAGACACTCAAGAATGAAAGATTTCCTGAGCAGGACTCAAGGGACTAGAGCTTTGGGTTGGTATTCATTCTCTGTCTGCCAGGGAGCCTCACTTAAGCAGGGTAGGGACGAACAGTGAATAGCTAAAAAGTTTTGGGCTGCTGCTTGAGGTAAAATTTCTCAGGCCCATGAGTTGAATGAACCTTGAGATGGTAAATCCCATAACTTTTTAGAAATGATGTTGCTGGGCCAGGCATGGTGGCTCACACTTATAATACTATCACTCTGGGAGGCCCTGGCAGGTGGATTCCTTGAGCTCGTGAGTTTGAGACCACCCTGACCAAGAGCAAGACCCTGTCTCTAAAAATAGCCAGGTGTTGTGGCGGGCGCCTATAAGTCCCAGCTACTCAGGAGGCTGAGGCAAGAGGATTACTTCAGCCCAGGAGTTTTAGGTTGCTGTGAGCTATGATACCAGGGCACTCTACCAACGGTGACAAAGTAAGACTTTGTCTTAAAAAAAAAAAAAAAGAATGAAAGGAATGATGTTTCTACTCTAAATTCTCATGCTACTTAATGATGTGAATAACTACAACTAAACAATTCTAAAAAGGCAAAATGTCAGCATTGTATCATAGAACATAAAAAAAAAAATCACTGAGTGTGGGCTCGGTGCCCATAGGGGCTGGCGGGCCAGGCCTACTAAACAACAACAACAACAAAAACTGGACGTTGTGGTGGGCGCCTGTAGTCCTAACTACTTGGGAGGCTGAGGCAAGAGAATCGCTTAAGGCCAAGAGTTTGAGGTTGCTGTGAGCTACTGACACCATGGCACTCTGCCCAGGGTGACATAGTGAGACTGTCTAAAAAAAAAAAAAAAACTAAATGTGGAGGAAAAAAAAGGTCTTGAATGCATGTGTTCCATCAAAAGACATGATGTTGGGGTACATATATAATAATGAAACAGACCTTAAAAGCATTCACCATAAAGAAAAGAAATGGTAGGGTGGTGCCTGTGACTCAAAGGAGTAGGGCGCTGGCCCCATATACCGGAGGTGGTGGGTTCAAACCCAGCCCCGGCCAAAAACTGCAAAAAAAAAATAAATAAAATAAGAAAAAAAATGGCAAATCTGAGTTAATTAAAATAAATTTCTCAACAAAACCCTTAGACAATAAATTTCTAGTTCATCAAAACACATTAAGAGAATGCAAAGCAAACTACAGCACGGCAGAATGAACCTGCAATACATACATTCAAAGGATTCTTTTTTCTTTTTTATCCAAAGGACTCTTAATCAGAGTAGGTGACAAAATAGCAAATGACTCAGAAAGGTACCTTGCCAAAGTGAATCTCCAAATGGCCCATAAACATATATAAAAGGTACCTGACTTAGTCATCAGAAAATATTGATAAATTCAACAATATTAAAATGAGGTGCTTCTATCCAGCAGAAGACAACATTAAGACAAGCCACAAACTGCGAAGATACCTGTGCTACATAAGCAAAAAGCAGCAGTATCTAGAACACCAAAAGAATTACGAATAAGAAAAAGACAAATCAACTGAAAAGTTTTGGGCAAAAGACCTAAAGCAGCATTTCACACAGAAAACATGAAAGCTAACTAAAGACACGAAAACATACTCAACCTTTCTAACATTAGTGAAATACAAATGCGATACTTCATCTCGTTACTACCAAGCTGGCAAAAATGTGAAGCAACAGTAATTCTTATACACTGCCGGTAGTAGGAGTACAGAGACTACCTTGGAGGCATTTGCATCTGTCTTTCTCGTCCGCTTCATAATTTCCTCAATTCTCTATTTGAGGGAAAATAAAAATTCAAACAGGAAAACAGATTAAAAAGCAAACAGTGGTCCTGAAAGAGTTGATTATCTTCATTTCACAGAGGTGGACAATGGCAGAATTGCTCCAGAATCACAGGCTTAACCAACAAAAGGCCAGGGGTAGCTTTTCCAAACCTGGTTTCAACTACAAAATGCCTTGAATGGAGACAGTGGTACTTGTATACTTGTTATCAAAACACAATCATCCAAATGATAACATCCCACTCCTAATTTTGTACATATGGAAATTCATCACTTAGACTAAGCACATATTACTACAAACCAGTTACCACTTACAATATGATTTTAGTTTTAACAGACCATTTCTGAAGCCAATGTTAATGAAAATAATACACTTCAATGATACTACACTGTTAGAGATTTTTTTACTAAAGAGAGAAGACAGGAGGCAGAGAAGGAATGTGTTCTAGGGAGGGATAATTCTCTCCCCTGCATACATTTCTTTTCCTGGAGGTGAAGAGAGCTGCAGCTCCCTGGCTGCCTCAGTGTGACCGATCTACTAAGAATCTATTAACAGAGGCCTTGAGGCTCACAGATGAGCTCCCTCCCATGTGTCCCTACCTTACAAATGGCCTACACTTTGGCCTCTCAGAGAGGCCTGTACTCTCTGCTTCTTTCCATGCATTTGCTGCAATTTCCATCACAGTTTCAAAGAAACTCTAACCTCCAGCAAACCCCATGAGAGGAATAATTCTGTTCAAAGCAGCTTTGTTTTTAGAGGTTTGATGCATTAATGCATTGCTATAATGACCATCAATAGTCCATGAGGAAGAGATATGTATGGTCACTAAGAAGAAAGCCTTCTAAATGTATGTAGGAGAGGTCAGATACTTGGTTAAGAAGAGAGTACAGTGGGAAAACAAGCAGGGGTTAGCATGTACCTAATTTGTTTTTTCAAAATTATGTCTTCAACAAATTATGTACCCAACATTGTTTTGTTTATGTACCCAACAAAGAATCAAACCTCCCAAACAGACAGCAAGTACCTTTTTTCTTTCTAATCTTTCGTGTAAATTTTGTAACATAATTCTCTCATGCTCCTTCTTGCGTTTGTCCGCTTCCTCTTGAGCCTTTATTTTGCTGTTCCCTTTCTAGGAAATTTGTATAAAAATATTATTATTAAATCTCAATGTATCTGAGTTACATTAGAGAACTAGTTTAAAAGTTAAACAGTAAAATGTTATTTAGCATAACAAAAGGTAACTTTTTGACTGAGGGTTCTCTCTCTATATATACATACATATCTATCTATCTATATATATATATGGCATTGATGGACTATTAGTTTTCAAAGCACTAGGCAGAAAGCACAAAACTAGGCTAAATGTTATCTTAAGGATTCAGGACCTCAGGTATCATGAATATCAGGCCACCTTACTTTAAAAGTATATTGTGGAACTTTACCACAGAAGTCAAAAGACTTATTTCTCACAAGGACTCAAGAGTATTTATTCTTAAAGGTAGCTTCCTGAGGAATTCAAGTGAATACAATCATTTATGGACCTGTAACCAATTCTGATGAATGAAGGACTAAATGTAGGAGTATAAATTGGGCTATGGTAATCAAACTGATTATAGCCTGAGCTTAGTTTGGGGATTTATTTACCTGGTGATTTAAATTTAGATGAGTAAGACATTCTTTTTTGTTAATTTAATGATTTTAAACTTTTAATGGTATTCATAATGTTTTATCTTATCTGTCAGTGGTGTGTAGGGTGAGTTGTGAGTGCTGTGTATAGCATCACAGAATACAAGATGGGGAAAACTGACCTGTGATGTTTAATTTGTGGAAGCATAATTTGTATTTCAAACTAAAGAACTACTAATCTACAATTTGCTGCTTTCTACTTGTTTCACTTGAAAAACAATTAGGGATTTTGTCAGGGTGGCTGAAAATGACCTGCAGTATGGGGTATGGGGTAACAGGGAGATTGTAATATAAAACTGCAGCCAGAGAATACTCTATCTGCCCATCTCCCTTTTCAGAGACACAGATTTTTGCTTTGAGTTCCAACTGAACTTCATAATATGGTTCTCACCCCAGATTATAAAGCATCAATAGCAAACCTGCAATAGTCCTTCTTGGTCTTCTTGATCCTGACATCCTTTCTTCTGTTTTGTATCCTTTTGTTGATGCTCATCTTTGACTTTTGATAACTCTTCTGCTTGCCCTTCAACTGTTTCCTCTGCTACATCTTTTGTTTCCCTAATGACGGAGAGTATTTAAATAATTCTTAGTACTTATTTTGCTTGTTGCCATATTCAGCTTTCAATATTGAGTTTTCATAGTGAAACTGCTTGTGTACACTAAAATAAATATATTTACACCAGATTCAATACATTTTCTGTGTTGTTATTACACAGAATTTACGTAATTCCACCCTTTTTAAATTGAGGAAACTAACCTTTGGGAATAGAAAAAGATTTCTATCAAGCAGTGGATTAGTTTGCATTTAAAAAAACACACTGGTGGGTGGCACCTGTGGCTAATCGAGTAGGTTGCTGGCCCCATATACTAAGGGTGGCGGGTTCAAACCTGGCCTCGGCCGAACTGCAAAAACAGAAAAATAGCTGGGCGTTATGGAGGGCGCCTCTAGTTCCAGGAGGCTGAGGCAAGAGAATCACCAGGAGTTGGGAGGTTGCTGTCTGTGAGCTGTGTGACACCACGGCACTCTACCGAGGGCAGAGACTCTGTCTCTAAAAAAACAAAAACAAAAACAAAAAACAACTGGGCCAGGTGTGGTGGCATGGTAGCTCACGTGAGCCTATAATCCTAGCACTCTGGGAAGCCAAGGCAGGTGGTCTGCCTGAGCTCACAGGTTCAAGACCAGCCTGAGCCTCAGTGAGAACTGGTCTCTAAAAATAGCTGGGCGTTGTGGCAGGCCCCTATAAGTCCCAGCTACTTGGGAGGCTGAGGCAAGAGGAGCACTTGAGCCCATGAGTTTGAGATTGCTATGAGCTATGATGCCATGGAACTCTACCAAGGGCGACAAAGTGAGACTCTGTCTCAATAAAACAACACAACAACAAAAAACCACACATGCACAAATATAAGAGAAATACTCATTCCCTAAATGTTTAAGTCTTATTTACACGTGTTCACACTCAATCTTGTGTGGGGATAACAGGAGTAATTTAGACGGTCTGGTGTTGCACCAGTATTTACTGCATTGAAATGCTAAATTAGCTCTGTTTACATAAAGCAATGAATAATGTTCTTTAAGTTATAGTTTTTTGCTATTCACAATATTCTCTTCTCCTTTCTCCCAAACTCATATCCAAAAATGTCTGACATAAAGTATATGGACGGTATATGATTGTATTTCAGAGAACACTTAATACTTAAATGCAAAGTCAGTACAGCTGTTATTCCTTGCGGCCAGGGGATGAAGTTTACATTATAGGGCCCAACATAAAACAGGCCTCAAGATGGAGCAAGAAAACTTTTGCTTAAATTTGCATGTGAGACTTGCTGCCCACAGGAAATCCTTCCACCAAAGACCCGCTGGCCTGATGTGACTCAATTGTCGTAACGATCACTGGAAAACACCTGAAGTAAAACATGAATAAGTATGATTTCTAGGTTTACAAATTCTGAAGTTACTTGTCTTTTAAAATAAAGGGATTGACACACAAATGTTCTTGTGTGATTACTCTTGTGCTATAGCTAAGACAGCAAACCCTGGAAAATGGATTCGATATTTATGCATTCTTTGTGCCACACCTTAACGGCACATGATGTATGGAGACCACTGTTCCACATACCATGGTCTTCTCTGCTCAGCCATTTACAAGGGCATGAAATGCTGCCTATACTTTCTTTACTTTTTTAGAAGGCAATGAGGAATTTCTGATCTTCACTGAAGAAAGTCATTAGCTCTTTGAGAATTTAACTTTAGGGTAAGTTTGACTTTCAAAATTTGGGCCCCAACCAAGATTTTGGTAAAGGAAAGATGATTTTGTGCTGACCTTGGCTCCTTTTCTTGCCGGAGTCTTTCTTCTTCCTCTTTTTCTCTTTGTTCCTGAACAAGGCAGCGTCTTTCTGCCAAAATTTTTGTTGCCTCCTCAGCGTCTGTAGTCTCTAGTGTGCTTTTATTACCAGACTCTGGTTTAAATAAACATGTGCAAAACTTAGTTACTTACTATCCCTTGCTTCAACAAAGAAGTGTAATGCAATCCAAAACAATTAAAAAACCAAACAATATATGCATAGTCCAAAATTTATAAAGCACACGCAAAGTACATGTAAAACATTTTGTTTAAATTGCCTCCAAAACAATAGAAGTAGCATTTTGTTTCCTTTTAACAACTACTATTCCAAAATTAAATAATGAACTTCTCCTTTGGTTTTAGCTGTTTTGAGATAATGGCATCAATTGACTCCATGGTAATAGAGTAAGGAATACTGAATACAGAGGAAATCAAGGATATGCTTGGTCCAAATGAAGAGTACAAATATCTAAAATACTCAACTAAACAAAAATACATCTGGCATATTATTTTGACATTTGTGCATAATTTTAACTATGTAATTTCTGCTTAGCTAAACTTTGATAGTAGTACATGTGTGTATATTTAGTTAGTCATAAAGTGGCTAACTATATAACAAAAAAACCAAGATTATGAATAAAATAAAATGACTGTGGGGGTACATTGTAATATTTTAGTTTATGTTACTATTTTAAACAAATCACATATGAAAATCAGAATTTTAAGATGTATCAGGAATGAATAATTTATAATAAAAAGGTGGTTTCTATTATAAAGAATTCACTGTGGAATTCCTTTAAAAAGCAGTGTTAATGGGCTGGGCAAGGTGGCTCATGCCTATAATCCCAGCACTCTGGAACAAGGCAGGTGGATCGTGTGAGTTCAGAAGTTTGAGACCAGCCTGAGCAAGAACAAGATCTCATCTCTACTAAAAATGAAAAACTGAGGCAAGAAGATTGCCTGAGCCCAAGAGTTTGAGGTTGCTGTGAGCTATGACACCATGGTACTCTACCAAGGACAAAGACTCTGTCTCAAAAAAAAGCAATGTCCATGGATATTAAGAACATGAAACACGGGCGGCGCCTGTGGCTCATCAAGGAGGGCGCTGGCCCCATATGCAGAAGGTGGCGGGTTCAAACCTGGCCTCGGCTGAACTGCAAAACAGAAAAATAGCCAGGCGTTGTGGCGGGTGCCTGTAGTCCCAGCTACTCGGGAGGCAGAGGCAAGAGAACTGCCTAAGCCCAGGAGTTGGCGGTTGCTGTGAGCTGTGTGAAGCCACAGAACTCTACCAAGGGCGATAAAATGAGACTCTGTCTCAACAACAACAACAAAAAAAAAAAGAACATGAACCATAACAAAGAAAAGAAGGCAAAATAACAGTATGGTACTTTTAGGAATACTATACAAATTGAGGCACACCACTTTACGGCATGTAAACAGACCTAAACCTTCTGAAGAAAATCTGCTCAACCATGAATTGTTTGGTGTGCTCTCTCCAAGAACTACCCAGTATCAGAGGAGACTGCAGGAATGACCTAGACTAACCCTCTCATCCAATGTACTTTTAACAGTGGTTTCAAAAATGGATTTTCCAAAACAAAGGAGTAGGGGAAGAAGCTCTTGCAAGGACAAGCAAACAGAAGAAACAGTTCAGCAGCACCTGTGGCTCAGCTGGTAGGGAGCTGGCCCTATATAACGAAGGTGGCGGGTTCAAACCCAGCCCCGGCCAACGGCCAAACTGTAAGTAGTCCCAGCTACTCAGGAGGCTGAGGCAAGAGAATTGCCTAAGCCCAGGAGTTGGAGGTTGCTGTGAGCTGTGACAACACAGCACTCTACTGAGGGCAGTAAAGTGAGACTTTGCCTCTGAAAAAAAAAAAAGAAGAAAGAGTCCTATGTACCAATAGTTGGTGAAATTCTCTATCTAAAAGAAAGATCACTCTCAATTGAGGAATAAAATGAAGTTGACCATTCCCAAATTACCTTAAGATTGTCTGTGTTGCTAAAATAAACTTTTTTTTTTCTCACTTTGTCGCCTCTGGTAAGTGCTGTAATGTCATAGCTCACAGCAACCTCAAAACTCCTGGGGCTCAAGTGATCCTCTTGCCTCAGCCTCCCAAGTAGCTGGGACTAGCATCCGCCATGCCTGGCTATTTTTTTAGAGATGGAGTCTCGCTCCAGCTCAGGCTGGTCTTGAATTTGAGAGTAATCCGCCCGCCTTAGCCTCCCAGAGTGCTGGGATTACAGGCATGAGCCACCACACCGGGCCTAAAATAAACTTCTTAATGAAAGAACTTACCTTCACAGATCACATGTTTTTGGCTTGAAGCCTCACATTTGTTAGCAGATTTAGAAACTATTTCTCTCTTTTTTTTGACAGCACCCAAAGTATTTTGTGCAACTGGGGTATGCTGAACAGGTATTACTCTATGGAAAAGAGAAGCTGGTGATGATTGTTTTGAAATAACTACTGAAGGTGATGGAGGGCGGTTCCTTTGGATTTGCCTGGGGAGAAAAAGTAATACACAGATGCTAATTAATTTTTAGTGTACAATCTCATGAAACACGTCTTGACATTATGAGATAATGATATTACAATCTGAGATTTCTTTCTAAAAAGTAAACCCATTTTTAAAGGTTTTTTCCCCCCTCTTTTCATTTATGTTACATACTATATTATTTCATTCATGAATCACTGACATGGAATTTATCCTGTATAATACCTATCAGAACAGTGCAAATAAGCTACTTACTTAGTGCATATAGGAAAAGGTGGATGCCACCTGCTCACAAGAGACGGTGACCATGTATAACATGGTATGTGTGATGATACATGCTTCTTGGTAACGGGGCTTGAGGTCTGTTTGTCCATTTCTGACTTCTGAACAGATCAATGCAATAGTATTACTTTTACAGGATCTGGCTTTTCTTTTTAACAGAAAAACACTGAATAAAATACAATTATAGTTATTTAAATCCCAATTTTCTTTTAGTGTATGAGACTTAGGTACAAAGGTATTTTATTCCAGACTAATAATTCATATTACACAATTCAAGTAGGGCACAGAAATAATTAATTTAAAATAATTTTTTACTTTAAAACCTAACTCCATTTCTAAATCCTAATTAAGGGTTTAGAACATGTTCAAAAATTTTTTTCTTCAGGCTCAGTGCCTGTAGCTCAGTGGCTAGGGCACCAGCCACATACACCAGAGCTGGCAAGTTCAAATCCAGACCAGCCCTGCCAAACAATGACAAACAACTACAACCAAAAAATAGTCAGGCGTTGTGGTGGGCACCTGTAGTCCTAGCTACATGGGAGGCTGAGGCAAGAGAATCACTTAAGCCCAAGAGTTGGAGGTTGCTGTGAGCTGTGATGCCACAGCACTCTACCCAGGGTGACACAGTGAGACTCTGTCCCAAAAAAAATAAATAAAAAATTTTTTTTCTTCAAGAAACTTAATTCACCTACACATACATTTTCTCCCTTTTACCAAAAACTAATCCAGCTTTGGGAGAAAAGTGGTACAATAAACATCATACAATATTAAATTCCTAGTTTAAGTCAGTTATCCTATTAACTTTATGACAGATAATAAGAAGTTGGTTATGTTGTAAAATCTGACTTATCATGATTTATACAACAAAATACACATATTTTAACATTTTACATTTTAAAAGGAAATTTGTCAATAAAAGGACACTTGACAAACCTGCAGAGAATCTCTCACTTTCGCCTTGGAAGATGCTTCCATGCTCATCTCAGGGGATGCCTTGGGGAAAGCTTCTACACTTGCCTCAGGAGGTGCTTCCACACTTGCCTTAGGCGGTGCTTCTACCGTCACCTTAGGGGGTGCTTCTACCGTCACCTTAGGGGGTGCTTCCCCTGTCACCTCAGGCGGTGCTTCTAAGTTCTCTTCAAGGGGTGCTTCCAGGCTTGGCTCAGGGGATATTTCCACACTCACCTCTGGGGATGTGTCAGTGCTCAGCTCCAGTGACTCATCTGTACTCACCACCGGGGACACATTCACACTCTCCACAGGAGATGAGTCCTCACTCCCATCAGGAGAGGAGTACCTGCTTGCCTGGGGGGAGACTTCTACTCTCCCCTTAGGGGAAAAGTCCATGTTCACCTTGGGAGGTGCTTCCACTCTTGCCTTGGGGGACTCTTCCATGCTCATCTTGGGGGGCATGTCCATGTTCACCCCAGAGCATGCTGCCACGCTCGCCTCGGGGGGTATTTCCACACTAGCTTCAGAGGATGCTTCCACACTTGCCTTGGAGGGTACTTTCATGCTTGCCCTGGGTGATGCTTCTGCATTCACCTTGGGGGGCACTTCCACACTTGCCTTGGGAGTTTTCTCTACTTTCTCTTGGGGAACCATTTCTAATTTTGTTTGAGGAGCCATTTTCATGGTTGACTTGGAAAACATGACTGTAGTCTTCAATTCATCACTATTATAGCTACACATGGGCACATTCAGGTATCGGAATGGGTTACTATTGACAGCTGTAAGTGAATAAGGAAAGAGAGTAAAATTCCATAGGTAAGACAAAGACACACCACGTACACAATATAAGAACAAAAAAAGAAAAGAGAGTTTATTTGGAAAATACAGGAATTAAACATAACACAGAAAATGTTAAGTGAAATGGGTCACAGACACAGGATAGAACTATCACAAAGTTAGTACTTTAGAAGCAACATCAACAACGAAGTTGTTATGTAAATAACAGTCCACTATAGATAAAAATAAGATGCTTCTTCAAAGTTGATGTTTGCAATTTCTATTTTAATCATATTATATTTCAGAATGATTTTCACAGAAAATTGTAAGATCTTCAACCCTTTTCAAAAGCAATCTAAAACATCTTTACCATGGCTAGAGATCTTACCATGATAGGCAACTGTGGAAGATACTGCATACTTTATTGTTTTAGAACAGAATATAAGAAAGAGTATTTTCTCACCTATACTAAAAGCCATAATAAGACATTAACTAGAGTAGATTAGATTTCCAAGGCCCCTTCCAGCTTTAACAATCTAAATATTTTACATACAAAATGGACAAAAATGATGATAATTTGGTGTCCGCTAAGATGGAGGAAAATGCTAACACTAATGTCTGGAACCAGGCAATCGCATATACTGCTGGTAGAAGTATAAATTTGTATAGTCTCCCTGGGAAGCATAAAAAGTACATATTTGGCTTGGCGCCTGTGGCTCAGTGGGCTGGGCACCAGCCACGTACACCTGAGGTGGCAGGTTCGAATCCAGCCCGGGCCCGCCAAACAACAATGGTGGCTGCAACCAAAAAAAAAAAAAAAAAATGGCCGGGCGTTGTGGCGGGCGCCTGTAGTCCCAGCTACTTGGGAGGCAGAGGCAGGAGACTCGCTTGAGCCCAGGAATTGGAGGTTGATGTGAGCTGTGATGCCACAGCACTCTACCCAGGGTGACAGCTTGAGGCTCTGTCTCAAAAAAAAAAAAAGTACATACTCTTTGTTCTAGCAATCCCATTTATAGGCTTATCCTTAGGAAAATAATCAGATAAATACATAAAAATAACAAGTTGCTAATTATTGCATTGCTTATAATATTAAAATAATTGGAAATATAACCCAAATTTTCCATAGGATATTTTGACTATGTAAAGGTAGTCAGTAAGAGTAATAATATGCAGGTTTGGAACATAGAAAATGGTTTTATTGACTTTAAATACAGGTTATCTCATTTCGTGAAAAAATATATAAGTGCAGAGAAAAAAAGTTACCAGTAAGTGTTAGGATAATATAGGATTATATTTAAAAAATTATTCTACACTATTTATTCTTTATGTAATAAGGTAAATATTTTTTTAAAAGGTTATCTGGTGGTGGCTTTCTTAAGAATTGGCAAACTTATCTGCTACCTCATCTTTAAATATGGTTGACAATTTTTCACATGATCTCATCAAATAATTAAAATAGAACAAATTAATGAAGATTGATTACTTGTAAATGAAACTTTTGACTAAATTAAATGTTATCTTTCAGTTCTTCATTTTTGGTGGAAAAAGCATTTTACCTATATATCTGCATGTGCCTAAACACATTATTTAACAGAAAATACATTAGGTATAATAAGTAGATTAGCTATAGAAATTTAAGGCAAAATACTAAATTTTTTTGGATGGTGGTAATAGAAATATCTTACCACAGACTAGGGGAAGGTAGACTAGCAGGAAATAGCCTGACATACATATAAGTGGGCATAAAAAAAGCCAGGAATTAGAACCAAAAAAAAGTTAAGGTCACACCACAAGAAAAGTTATAATAAAATTTGGTTCATTTTAACAAACAGATGAATATTGACAGGAAAGCAAAGCAAAGGGGGTGGGATATATCCTGGGAAAGAAAAAGAAGAAGGTTAAAAAGGGAAAAGAGTGATAGGAAAAATGCATTCTAGCTTTCCATCATGGACTGGGGGGGGGGGGCTTGCTACCCACAGGCATGTCTACATATGAACTATAAATGAGAATGTCCACATAACCCTGAATATTTGTTTCATTTTACTACCAACCTTTATGCCCCTAATCAGAAACTGCAAAGTGGCTCAATGTTTTTTCCTCCTCATTTTAGAAAAAAAGGAGGATGGAGTAGGCAACTTTCTTCCTTAATTTTAGTGAAGTTTTTCTGTACATTAAAAATCTATAGAACTTGGCGGCACCTGTGGCTCAAAGGAGCAGGGCACCAGCCCCATATACTGGAGGTAGAGGGTTCAAACCTGGCTCCAGTCAAAAAATCTATAGAGCTTTAAAATTTAGTAACTGCCACCAATGTTAGTTACCCTAAAAATTTCCCATTACCCAGATAACTAGTCTACCATGCTAGAAATCATAAAATAAATATGCAACATCAAATGTTTAATAAACTCACTAATTTAGTAACTATTGATTCAAATTTATTTGATGTCTAAATGCAACAAATTACATAATAGAGACTACTTTTAAGTACAAGCACTAACACTATCTTCAGGCTTTCCACCATATGTCTGTTACCTGGAATATTTTTTCCAGGGACGGATAATGAAGCAGCACTTTTGCTTCTGGCTAATGATGCTTTTGTTGGGATGAGCAGCCGACTGATTAAATTATTTTCTTGAGAACCGAAATACAGGCGATGAGCTAAATAATGAGAACAAATCAAAAATGATTCGATTTGGGGGGTCTCACAAATAAATGCAAAGCAAGAAAGAGCAATGAGAGCTTCTATAAACAGTAACTTTCCCAGAAACACATAACACAACAGGATTGAGCACTATCACGTAACCAAACTACCCTGTCAGGGAAGAAAATACTTGAATAAAGGAAGGAATCTAAATAACATATTTAGCAGAACCATTCCCACCATATGCAGTCTCTATGGAGGAAATCACATATAGAGGAAAAAAGTTATACAGCACAAAACAACTTTTACAGGAATCCCTATAGATATGTGCCACAGACAATCATAACAGTCGAGTCCATTGCAAAAAGCACTAAAAGACTGACTAAACTCTTGTTAAAAGCAAATTTTGTTGTAAATATCTTGCTCCAATAAATCTTTACATTCAAGAAGATACCTATGGTCAGTGACATTTATTCTAAATAGGATTTGATCTGAATCAATGAAGTGGAGAATCTTCCAAAAGTGAATGGTTCACTATGAAACAAAAAGCAAAAAATACAAGTAAAAGGAAAATGCTAGGAAATGGTGCTAAAAAGAAACTACCTTACGTAACTTAGTAATAATTACGAAATTTTGTGTGCAATAATTAGCAGTGAAAACATGCACAAAATATGTGTGTGGATAACATGATGAAGCAACAGAGCAAAGTTTTGAAGTTCAAAATGTCTAATAATTCCTAAAGGGAAAATGAAGAAATGCTAGAAGTAAATCAAGTCCTCTAGTGCAAACCTATCTATACTAATATTCTGTTATTTATTTCTGCAGCTTCATTGCTGACCCCTTTGTTAGATGATGGCAGGAATTATACTTTGTTTAAAGACAAATGTTTCTGTCTTCAGCCAAAAAAGCACTGCACCAAAGCACGTGTTTTTGTTTTAGAAGGAATATTTTGGCTTCTAATTTTATGAAAGACTTTTCAAACGACCCAGTGTTGACATAAATATACCTCTTTTAAACGCTTACTTAAGATTCATATATATAAGTAACTAACTACCTGGTTTTCCTTCTATTGGTTCTGTATCAGTAGATGAATGTAGTTTGCTGTCTCTCCTATTCAAAGATGAACTTCTCTTCTTTTCCACTTTTCCTGGAGATCAAGTAGAAAGGAATATTATTGTTTACAAACTACAGGAGTAAGCCATTCCTTTTAAAAATGTTTTTCATGTTCTCTACCTTTGTTTGTGAGAATGTATTTAATTTCTAATATTATACAGTTTTCACATCACCAAACTTAAAACTAGTTTACTCTTAAAGTTATCTAAAATGAAATAAAACTATTTAGAAAATGTTTAAAATTAAGAGGAAAAATGTCTTGTTATACTATATATTCAACATCAAAGTTCCCAAACTAGGAATATACAGTATAACATTTAATTTTAGATACAATGTCTAATACTAAAAGTAATTTATACTTTAGTTACAACTAATATTTTTTTTTTTCTAGAGACAGAGTCTTACTTTTCGCCCTCAGTAGAGTGCCGTGGCATCGCACAGCACACAGCAACCTCCAGCTCCTGGACTTAAGCAATTCTCTTGCCTCAGCCTCCTGAGCAGCTGGGACTACAGGCATCCGCCACAGCGCCCAGCTACTTTTTTGTTTTGCATTTCAGCTGGGGCCAGGTTTGAACCCGCCACCCTCGGTATATGGGGCCGGTGCCCTACTCGCTGAGCCACAGGCACCACCCACAACTAGTATTTTATGAAACAAAAATGAATATTAACATTTGGTATAGATGTCACAATTTATGCAATTCATAAAGAAAAATAAGCTTTATATAAACACTTTTCCATATCACTTGAAATCTTCTACTTCAGAACAGCGAGGAATGTCCATTTAAAAAATAATTTCAGAGGCAGTACCTGTAGCTCAGCGGATAGGGTGCCAGCCACATACACCAAGGCTGGCAGGTTAAAACCTGGCCCGGGCCAGCTAAAATGACGACAACTGCAACAAAAAAAATAGCCAGGTGTTGTGGTGGGCACCCGTAGTCAAAGCTGCCTGGGAGGCTGAGGCAAAAGAATCACTTGAGCCCAAGAGTTTGAGGTTGCTGTGAGCTGTGACACCACGACACTCTACCCACGGCAACAGCTTGAGACTCTGTCTCAAAAAAATAAATAAATAAAAATAAAAGAGGGTGGCGCCTGTGGCTCATCGAGTATGGCGTCGGCCCCATATACTGAAGGTGGTGGGTTCAAACCTGGCCTCAGCCCAACCTACAAAACAGAAAAATAGCCGGGCATTGTGGCGGGCACCTGTGGTCCCAGCTACTCGGGAGGCTGAGGCAAAAGAATCGACTAAGCCCAGGAGTTGGAGGTTGCTGTGAACTGTGTGACGCCCCGGCACTCTACCGAGGGCGATAAAGTGAGACTCTGTCTCTACAAAAATAAATAAATAAAGTAAAAATAAAAATAAAAGAAAAACAATTTCAGATGCTAGGCATGGTAGCTCACACCTACAATCCTAGCACTCTGGGAGGCCGAGGTCGGTGATTGCTTAGGTTCAGGAATTCCAGACCAACCTGAGCCAGAGCAAGACCCTGTCTCTAAAAAAATAGCCAGGCCTTGGGATGGGTGCCTTGTAGTCCCAGGTACTCGGGAGGCTGAAGCAAGAGTACTTGAGCCCAAGAGTTTGAGGTTGCTATGAGCTATGATGCCACGACACTCTACCAAGGGTGACAGAGTAAGACTCTGTCTAAAAATACAAAAATAATAAATAAATAATTTCTCTTTTGGTGACTTATAAATTAAAGTACACATTGACACTAAAGCATCATTTGAGAATTCCTTAAATTGATAATGTGATTAAGCAGCATGAACCACAGAGATGTAATCAATTCAATCATGTGATTGAGGCAGTATCCTTCATTAGCATACTGTTAACAAATGACAAAATGGGGTGAATAATTACTATGAATCAACAATAAATAGAAGAAAAATAGACAATTTGAATCAACCACAATTTAAAAGTTATTTAAAATATTAAAAGTTAGATTATGAACTTCATTTGAATTTGCTATGTTGACCTCTCTGGATTGAACGGGTTTCATTTCAATTTAAAGGGGATTTTGCAAAGGTAAGACATGCCATTATGAATTTTATTTTCCCTGGAATCATTTGTTACAGAATTCATCACTTCAGAGTATGCAACATACTATACCTTCAGGCAAGTTATTTCACAAAGTATTGTCCACATACCTTCTTGTATTAAAAACTGGTAAAGAAATCATTTAAAAAGTATTTGGAATTGCTTCTTTATAGTTCAATTTAACTAATTATTACCTTAAAATTCATCATCTGCACCTTCTCTTTACATATCTCATTGATATGGCAAACTATTTTCATTACTTTAAACTGATGACTCTATACTGAGCCTCAGAGTCAAAGCATTTTGTAATAGACATACTCTTATTTGACAATGTGAATGTCACTTTCTTTGCATTATTAATATTGCTTAATATTTTGATGCAGTAATCATCTGCTTTCTTTTCTGAATGTATTTATTTTCGTTCATTCTTTATAAGCTTTTGTTTCTAGTCCTTATCTTAAACATTGCTATTGTTATTAAATTTTAAGCCTTTTTTCTATGAATGAACCCAGGGTAAATTTAAAAGTGCATTTGGGAAAGCAGATTGAGGGTAGAGGTGTCAAGTGGATAAACTTTTCTTAGACCATTACAAGAGAACATGTGACACATTTAGACTGACAACAAAATAAGACCTCTCAAGCTCATCACTGAAATTCTAAGAGTCCTAAAAATACAAAAAAGCTGGGCACGGTGCCTCATGCCTATAATCCTGGCACTCTAGGAGGATGAGGCAGGTGGACTGCCTGAGCTTACAGGTTCCAGACCAGCCTAAGCAAGAGCAAGACCCCACCTCTAAAAATAGCCGGATGTTGGAATAGGGGCCTATAGTACCAGCAACTTGGGAGGCTGAGGCAAGAAAACTGCTTGAGCCCAAGAGTCTGAGGTTGTTGTGAGCTATGATGCCATGGTACTCTCCCAAGGGCAACTAAGTGAGACTCTGTCTCAAAAATAAAATAAATTTTAAAATAGCACAAATTTGAACAAAAATCCTTTTCAGCATATTACAACTATAATACTGCTTTAGACAAAAATCAAAATCCTTTCAAAGAGGTTAAACACTCTTACGATCGGTTATGCTTTAGATGGTATCCAAAGTCTTTTACTACACTGGAGTTTTTTTGTTTGTTTGTTTTTAGCCAGGGCCAGGTTTAAACCCGTCACCCCCGGCATATGGGGCTGACACCCTACTCCTTGAGCCATAGGAGACACCCACTACACTAGGGTTTTCAAGTAATCAGCATTGCTCAAAAATGTCAAGGCATCTAAATAATGCCCCCCCAAAAAAAATATTTTAAAATTCAAACTACAGGCTAGGCGTTGTGGCTCACACCTGTAATCCTAGCACTCTGGGAGGCCGAGACAGGTGGACCATTGGAGGTCTCGTTTTTGAGACCAGTCTGAGCAAGAGCAAAACCACATCTCTAAAAACTAGCCAAGTGGGCAGTGCCTGTGGCTCGATCAAGTAGGGCGCTGGCCCCATATACCGAAGGTGGCGGGTTCAAACCCGGCCTCGACTGAATTGCAAAACAGAAAAATAGCCAGGCCTTGTGGCGAGTGCCTGTAGTCTCAGCTACTCGGGAGGCTGAGGCAAGAGAATCGCCTAAGCCCAGGAGTTGGAGGTTGCTGTGAGCTGTGTGATGACACGGCACTCTACCAAGGGTAATAAAGTGAGACTCTATCTCTATGAGAGAAAAAAAAAAAAAAACCTAGCCAAGTGATGTGGCAAGCACCTGTAGTCCCAGTAACTCAGGAGACTGACACAAAAGGATCATACACTTGAGGAGTTGGAGGTTGCTGTAAGGTATGATGCTACAGCACTCTACCAAGGGCAAGGCAATATTGGAAGACTCTGTCTCAAAAAAAAAAAAAAAATTCCAACTAAAATTATGCCTTTTTCAATTTACAAGGCACAAAAGCAGCATTTCTTCATCTTTTCTAATGGCTAAGTTTCAGGGAATGATGTGAAATTTTGTTTGCCTTTTTTTTCTGCGGAGATTACTCCTATTTTTTCCTCTAAAAAGGAAAAGTTTTTTGTTTTTTTCTAATTTTTTGGATTGATGGGTATGGTGCCTAATCCATTTCTTTTTTTTTTTTTCTTTTTTTTTTTTTTTTGAGACAGAGCTTCAAGCTGTCACCCTGGATAGTGCTATGGCATCATAGCTCACAGCAACCTCCAATTCCTGGACTCAAGCGAGTCTCTTGCCTCCGCCTCCCAAGTAGCTGGGACCACAGGTGCCCACCACAATGCCCGGCCATTTTTTGGTTGCAGCCGTCATTGTTGTTTGGCGGGCCCAGGCTGGATTTGAACCCGCCAGCTCAGGTGTACGTGGCTGGAGCCACAGCCCGCTGAGCCACAGGTGCCGAGCCAATCCATTTCAATTATTTCTGAGAAGCAACACATGCTATAAGCTGGAAATTGTCACAGACACACATGCAGGTATAGATTTTCTTTTTATTAAGGCACATTAACTGACAAGCAAATAAATAGCTCAGTGTTGTGTTGGGTGCCTATAGCCCCAGCTACTTAGGAGGTTGAGGCAAGAGAATGGCTTGAGCTCAAGAGTCTGAGATTATTGTGAGCTATGATACCATAGCACTGTACTGGTGACGACAAAGTGAGATCATGTCTCAAAAAAAAAAAAAAGAAAAGAAAACCCCAAGGACAGAAAGGTATTTGAAGTATCCATAGCAGATAATATGTCTTATTTAAGATAACAGTGTGTTGCCATGATGAAAAGCTGTAAAGTGGGGCCTGGAGGTTGGGTGCAGTGGCTCACACCTGTAATCCTAGTACTCTAGGAGGCTGAGGTGGGTGGAAAGCTTAAGCTCCGATGTTCGAGACCAGCGTGAGTAAAAGTGAGTCCCCATCTCTACTAAAATAGAAAAACTAAGGCAAGAAGATTGTCTGGTGTCAGCCTAGCTCACTGCAACCTCACACTCTTGGGCTCAAGGGACCTCAAACTCCTGGGCTCAGGCCACTGTCACAATGCCTAGCTAATTTTTCTATTTTTTTTAGTAGATAAGGGGTCTCGCTCTTGGTCAAGCTGTCTTTAATGTTTGAGCTCAAACAATCCTCTTGCCTCAGGCTCCCAAGTAGCTGGGACTACAGGTACTCACCATGAAACTTGGTTAATTTTTCTATTTGTAGTAGAGATGGGGTCTCGCTCTTACTCAGACTGGTCTTAAACAACTGAGCTCAAGAGATGCTCCTGTCTTAGCCTCCCAGAGTGCTAAGATTACAGGCGTGAGCTACTGAACCTAGCCTGAGAGGTACAATTTAAATATAATCTGTCTATCAAATGACCAAAATATATGTATATTTTTGAGACAGAGTCTCACTTTGTCACCCCTGGTAGAGATGTCTTAGCTCACAGCAACTTTAGACTCTTGGGCTCAAGCGATTCTCTTGCCTCAGCCTCCCAATTAGCTGGACTACCGTCACCTATCACAATGCCCTGCTAGTTTTTCTATTTTTAGTAGAGATTGGGTCTTGCTCTTGCTCAGGTTGGTCCCTGTTATTTTTCGTAAATGAGGTAATACTCAAAATACTTAGAATGATCAGTCTCAGCAGTCCTTAGAAAACATAATTCCATTTATTGGTTTGCTAGAATATGAACTAATTTTAAAATAAATTATGTCATTTAATGGCAATGTCTTTTGGCCAAAAATATGTTTCAATTTGAGCTACCTGAGCCCAACAATCACACCTGATATGCATAATACAAAAATCACAAAGCAAGGATTGATACTGATGAAAATACAAAATAATAATGACTGTCTCTCTTGTATAAAATAGAGCGGTACTCTTCAGAAATAAACTTTAATGTTCCACAATATAAATAAATGGTACTGTAAACATACATATATAAAGAATTAATTTAATTAAATGAAATTTAGTAGAATACATGAAATAACTACTTACTTTTGACAATAGAATTTTGAAGACCTGTAGGTGACATATACATTTGTTTGTTGAAAGCGGAAGTCCCCTGTTCGATTTTTTCAGTAGATACAGATCTTTTATCACCTGGAAAAGATACAATATATACTCTAATTATATTTTAAGAAGAAAGCATTGGGGTGGCTCACCCCTATAATCCCAACACTCTGGCAAGCTGAGGCAGGCAGATTGCCTGAGCTCACGAGTTTGAGACAAGCCTGAGCTAGAGCGAGACCCCATCTCTAAAATAACCAGGCATGGGCGGCACCTGTGGCTCATCGAGTAGGGTGCTGGCCTCATTTACCAAAGGTGGTGGGTTCAAACCCAGCCTCGGCGGAACTGCAAAAACAAAAAAACAGCCGGGCGTTGTGGCAGGCACCTGTAGTCCCAGCTACTCAGGAGGCTGAGGCAAGAGAATCGCCTAAGCCCAGGAGTTGGAGGTTGCTGTGAGCTGTGTGACCACACGGCACTCTACCGAGGGCGATGAAGTGAGACTCTGGCACTAAAAAAAAAAAAAAAAAAAAATAGCCAGGCATTTTTATGGTCAGTGCCTGTAGTCCCAGCTACTTGGGAGGCCGAGGCAAGAGAATCACTTCAGACCAGAAGTTTGAGGTTGCTGTGAGCTATGACACCACAGCACTCTACTAGGGGCAACAAAGTTGAGATTCTGTCTCAAAGGCTCGGTGCCTGTGGCTCAACGGGCTAAGGCGCCAGCCACGTAAACCTGAGCTGGCGGGTTTGAATCCAGTCCGGGCCCGCTAAACAATAATGACGGCTGCAACCAAAAAATGGCCAGGCGTTGTGGCAGGTGCCTATACTCCCAGCTATTTGGGAGGCAGAGGCAAGAGACTTGTTTGAGCCCAGGAATTGGAGGTTGCTGTGAGCTGTGATGCCATGGTACTCTATCCAGGGTGACAGCTTGAGGCTCTGTCTCAAAAAAAAAAAAAAAAAAAGAAAAAGAAAAAAAAAGAGGAAAGCATCATTAACTGAATCATTTTTGAGTTTTCATGATGTAGTCATATAAAGCACTGACTTGCAGTAACCAGGAATAGCATGTTCATTGTCATTACTTCTTTCCAAACTATATGAATTTATGTTTTCTAAAATTATATAGAATTATGTCCACATATAGGAAAACTTATACTGCATAAACAGTAAACAAGGCAGACTTAGTTTATTTTTTAAAATGTACATTAAGATAGGGCAGGTTCAAACCCGGCCTCGGCTGAACTGCAAAACAGAAAAATAGCCAGAGGTTGTGGCGGGCGCCTGTGGTCCCAGCTACTCGGGAGGCTGAGGGAAGAGAATCGCCTAAGCCCAGGAGTTGGAGGTTGCTGTGAGCTGTGTGACGCCACGGCACTCTACTGAGGGTGATAAAGTGAGACTCTGTCTTTACAAAAAAAAAAAAAAAAAAAAAAAAGAACATTAAGATAAGCTATGCCAAACTTAGCAATTATTCATCATTTTTCAGCTCAAGCTAAGTTTAAATAAGATTTTGGGTATACTGAATTACATAAAATCTAATATAAAATTTTACTTGTTTTTTTTTTTTGTTTTTTGCAATGATATGACACAAATAAATTTACTAAGTATAGTATTTTCATTTAGGATACAAAGATTATAACCTTGCTGTAAATGTAACCTTCTACTAATATCCAGTATTTAAGCATGAACATTACTGAACTTAAAATTTAACAGCTATATTAATTACCAGATTTGCTCTCAGCATTTGCCACTGGAGTGCCTTCCCATGACCATCGTTTTTGCCGAAGTTCAACACGACTGCTCCGTTCCAAAGTACGATAAAGAACAGCTTTAAATTTTTCCTATTTAAAATAAGTGCCAACACACTTTTACATATTCATTGTATTAGTTAGTACAACTTTTATCTGTGGTCTATAAAACAACTCCATCACAAAATTACTATATCAGGAAAGAGTTTAATGTAATTAGAGATACGTCTTGGGGATTGAGCAGTGCAGTGCTTTCCCTAAATAACTTGCTTTTTTTCTTATGGACGCTGCACTGAGGAATCAATTATGCCATCTTCTTTGCTTGTATAATTAGGAAATTTAGAGCCAAATTTGTAGCCTATGTCTAGCAACTGTAGAGAGACTGAGTTGTGGACTTTCTTGTATACTAATCACATCATATGCTTTATTATTTGCTTATCTTAATTTCCCCTCAGCTGAATTCCCTCAACTTTTTTTTTTTTTTTTTTTTTTTTTTTGAGACAGCCTCAAGCTGTCACCCTGGGTAGAATACTAGTACTGTGGCATCACAGCTCACAGCAACCTCCAATTCCTGGGCTCAAGCGAGTCTCTTGCCTCCGCCTCCCAAGTAGCTGGGACTACAGGCGCCTGCTACAACGCCTGGCCATTTTTTTTTTTTTTTTTTTGGTTGCAGCCGTCATTGTTGTTTGGCGGGCCCAGGCTGGATTCGAACCTGCCAGCTCAGGTGTACGTGGCTGGTGCCTTAGCTTGTTGAGCCACAGGCGCCCAGCCCCCTCAATCTTTTATTTTATCATCTGGTATGGCATGTATTTTTTAAAGTCATCTTAAACTCTTTGAGAAATGAGGCAGGAAAAAAAAAAAATCAACCAGTATATAAGTAAAATCTCAGCCAGAGTAATCCATTATACTCACATTTGTAACAGCTTAAATTCTGGCATTAATAAAAATAAAGTTAAAAAAAATTACAACATTTTTGTCTTGCCCTCAACTTTAATTTAAACTGCTCAGGACAACAGCTATAACAACTAAACACCACACTATGGCAAAATAACTCCACTTTTAGAAATATGTTCCAGAAACGAGTTTTTTTCTCAGATATTTCTCATCCCTGCATTGTAACTTACCATGGACTATACTCAAGTAATCAAATCAACTTCAGGGTCTGCAGTTTTCTATTCTTTCCTAATAACTGTTTCATAGCAACATCATCCTTACAATGTCCCCACCATTTCTACCAAGACACAGGAAAACAGCAGTCCATATCCTGAGGATAAAGGCAACTGTTATTAAAATAAAATATATGTAATAGTAATGTTTGAAAATTACATTTTCTAAAAGCATATTAAACCCCTTTGGGAGGCTGAGGTAAGTAGACTGCTTGAGCTCAGGAGTTCAAGACCAGCCTGAGCAAAAGCAAGACCCCATCTCTACTAAAAATAGAAAAACTAGTTGGGCGTTGTGGTAGGTGCCTATACTCCTAGCTACTTGGGAGGTTGAGGCAAGAGGATCTCTTGAACCCAAGAGTTTGAGGTTGCTGTGAGCTATGATGCCATAGTACACCTCTGAAGGCAACAAAATGAGATTCTGTCTCAAAAAAAAAAAAAAAAAGGATATAAACCCTATAACCACAATAGACTAAAAATGGAGATTAATTTTGCATTATTCAAATATTTCTTTTTTAGATGCCATCACTTTATTATAAAAGACATGGAAATTATTTTTCTTAAAATATTTCTGATTTGGCTCAACATCTGTGGCTCAAGCGGCTAAGGCTCTAGCCACATTCACCTGAGCTGGCGGGTTTGAATCCAGCCAGGGCTGGCCAAACAACAATGATGGCTGCAACCAAAAAATAGCTGGGCAATGTGGCGGGCGCCTGTAGTCCCAGCTACTTGGGAGGCGGAGGCAGGAGAATCACTTGAGCCCAGGAGTTGGAGGTTCCTGTGAGCTGTGATGCCACAGCACTCTACCCAGGGTGATAGCTTTAGGCTGTCTTAAAAAAAAATTTTTTTTTTTGATTCATTAAGAGTTCTATCCCACTGATGATTGTGAATGTACTGCCCCTCTGTGCTGTCTTTCAGGTACCTTCTTGCATCTGTGACCACCCAGAGCTCATGAGAGTTCCCATCCCATCTTATATACATCTCCTCCACATGCCTCCCTCCTCAGCTCTGCTGAGTCTGAGTTTTTTTCACTGTTCTCCAGAATTTTTGTCTTATAGTGAACCATGTCCCTGGTTCTGACTGGACTCTACCACACTATCTAGCTCTTTGGGGCTGTTTCTCTTTTGCCCTTTCTTCTGCTATGTCTCTGGCTCCCTTTCTGTCTGCAGTGTCATTTTGTTGCATTCTTTTTTTTTTTTAATTGAGACAGTCTCACTTTGTAACCCACAGTAGAGTGCCCTCACACCACAGCTCACAGCAACCTCAAAATCTTGGGCTCAAGTGATTCTCTTTCCTCACCCTCCCAAGTAGATGGGACTATAGATGCCCACCATAATACCCAGCTATTTTTAGAGACGAGGTCTCACTATGGCTCAGGTTCAGGCTCCTGAGCTCAGGCAATCTACTCACCTCGGCCTCCTAGAGTGCTAGGATTATAGGCGTAAGCCACTGCACGCAGCCTCTCTTCTACCCTCTTATATTCTCCCTCTCTCAGCTTCCTCTTTCCCTAAGATGGTTTTTTATTTATTTTTTCTCAGTCCCTAGGACTCTCTCTCCTCCAGGGACACTCCCTCATTCGGCACAAAGCTTTCTATTTTACCTTCTTTGGTTCTCAAACTGTCTTTGCTCAGTGTATATTCTTGTTCTGATCTTTATTTCTTAACCCGAGATAAGTAAAATAAGGAGATGATTTGCAAAGGACAATGAAGAGTAACAAATTCTGAAATAGGTTCTACCTAATAGTAGAACATGCAACACGGAAAGCATAAACAATCAGAGAAAAAGGGTCAATGTAGCAGCCCATATAGCCTATGGCTAGGAGTGAGAGTTATAAGAAACACCCATAGCTCAATGGAACACCTTGGAGAAAAGGGTGTGGGGAGGGATTTAGCTCTCCTAATAAGCATGAGCGAGCGTGCAAGATGAGAGCATTAGTGAATTGGCAGTCTCTACACCTGTGGTGTTGAGAGGCACAAGATCGGCCTTATATTAGGCTGGAGGAGAAGGCAGTCGGGAATATGCACATTCTATCACGGACTCGCACACTCCGTCTGCTCTCCTGCCTGCAGAATGCCAGCACAGCGTCTCTCTGCTGAAGCTTACTAAGCTCTGCTAAAGACTAAGATCTATTCTAAGACTACTTTACCCTCAAAGACTTTCTATCTATCTCTCTCTCTCTCCCTTCTGCTAAGGTAAATAGCCCTCAGGCACCTAAGAGCAATTGTTCCTGAGCAAGGTAGCATAGTGGTTGGAGTCTGGAACCTAGATAAGCCAAGGCCAGAGACCAACCAGTCCTGGATGCTGACCAGTGGCAATGACAGATCAGAAAGACAGAAAAAGAAACAGGTAGTGGGCCATGGAAGAGTAAGAAATGGCATGAGAAGAGACCAAGTCAGAAAGATCTCCAGAGGGGGTGCAGGGCTGGAGGTAAAGCAAGTGCAAGAGCAACTGTGTGCAAGGAATGAGGAAAAGTGAGCACCATAGAAAAAGCTAAAGTGAAGAAGCTTAGTAAGAAATGGAACCAATAGGCAAAGGAGAGAAAAAGAAATACAAAAATTAGAACAGAGAATATGAGAAGGAGATAAAAATACACACACAATGAAAGAACAGCAGGCAGAGTCCAAAGATAGGTAAAAACAGAGACGTTAAAACAAAGACAGTAGAAAGAAAAGCGAGGGGCCCAGTTAGAAAAAGGCCTGAGTCAGAAAGAGACCCCGAGACAAACTAAGACTTATTTAGGGACACTTGAGAGTCCTTGGAAATAGAGAGAATGCCAGCAATAAAGAGAATGGTGTCACAGACACCGTGCCAGTTTCAGAAAGAGTCAAGCATACTCAGTAAAGTAGAATGATTTACAAGAGAAAAAGTTGATGTCAAAGAAAGCAAATCATATAGAATGAGACAGGTAGCCAGATGCTCAAGATAAATAACAAGACAAACTTACCGAAGAGAGACAGGAAGGAAAAAGAGAGGGCATAACAAAGCTACCAACTCATGCCAACAGAGTGCCTAAGACACCAAAAGACACTCCAGAAAGATAAAGAGTGGCAGGACCACAAAACAAGAGACAGAATGCTGCCTATGAACCACAGATCCAGAGAGCCCCTATCAGGAAAGGGAATGTGAGGAACACAAGGGCTGGGGAAGGAGAAAGTGTATGTACTGCACAAAGGAGGTAGCCAAGGAACCTGTAAGGGAGAGCAAGCACTCAGACTTGGCTGGGGAGTCAGACAATTAGAGGAGTTATGAGAAAAAGTAGTCCAATTTGAGTATGTGAGGGAGGGTCAGATGGTGGGGTCTGCCCTTATCATTCTCTAGGCAATGGCACAATGGTGAACATTTTTTGATAGACAGCAGCTCAGAGTAAACCCTATATTATATCCCATGACCTGACGGTAGATGGATCTCTGTTCCTGGATATGCCAGGTTCCTCTTTCCGTAGGATAGCGGGTCTCCTGAGATCCTATGAGGATAGGAGTAAGAGTTACTAATGCTGAGAGGAAAAAGGAGAGAAAAATGAACTGGGACTGGTTTCCTTCCTATAGGGCCAATAAAGGCAGAGAATGCCTAAAAAAAAAATTCCAGAACCAAGCAACATAGTGTATCATCTGATGAACAGGCAATAAATTTACATACCCTTTCTTCTTCTAACTTCTGTTTTCTTTTTTCTTCTGCAGATATTCTCCGCTGCTCATCTTTTTCTTTTTGCTCTCTCAGCTTTCGCTGCTTTTCTTCCATTTGTTTTTCATATTGGAGCTTGGCCTTTCTTGTTTTTTCAAGCAGTTGCATTTCTTTATTGGCTGAAATATTCCAAATACGTTTTCAAGGTGTTAAGAGCCAAGAAAATATTTGAATTTTCCATATTACATATGTAGAAGGAAAATGTTAACATATTATTATTCTCCTTCTTAAAATAATACAACCTGTGCTAGTAACTGAAAAGTGTAAGTGAGCAGAGATAGCCACTAAAAAAAGATTTTCACTGGGTGTTTGTTCATTAACTCTAGAGAACTGAACTGTCCACCCAAATGACTTCCATCCTGTCCAAACTACAATTCCAAATTAAGATATTTTCTTTCATGTAATATTTCTGCTGATTTAAGCAAAAGTCAAACCTCACCCAACTAATATGCTGTATATTAAAATATAAATTTAAAAATCACAATGCCAGAATGTTTCTTTCTTTCTACTAGGAAACTTCTTTCAAAGTTCTCACCTATACAAGCCATATTAAGCATGATGATTTTATATGAATGGACTTAGCCGTACTATACCACACTATAGAACAGTAGCATACTATTTTCCTATATTCTAATTTTCTGTCATTAAATGCTTCTAAAGTGTGACTTTGGGCCTGGTGGTTCATGTCTGCAATTCTAGCATTCTGGGAGGCTGAGGTGGGGTGGGTTGCTTGAGCTCAAGAGTTCGAAATCAGCCTAAGCAAGAGGGAGACACCATCTCTAAAAAACAGCCATGCATTGTGGCAAGTGCCTAAAGTGCCAGCTACCAGGGAGGCTGAGGCAAGAGAATCACACTGAGCCCAAGAGTCTTTGGTTCACTTATGATGCCACGGGCACTCTACTAACAGTGAAAAAGTAAGACTCTCTCTCAAAAAAATAAAAAATAATTGCCTGAGCTCAGAAGTTGGAGATCAGCCTGAGCAAAAGCAAGAATCTCCCCAATCTCTACTAAAAATAGAAAAACTCTCTGGGTATTGTGGCAGGTGCTTATAGTTCCAGCTACTTGGGAAGCTGAGGCAAGAAGGATTGCATGAGCCCAGGAGTTTGAGGTTGCTGTACATTATGACATCAGGCTACTCCACCCAGAGTGACGGAGTGAGAACGTGACTCAGGAAAAAAAGAGAGTAAGTATGACTTTGTATAAATTAGCATCTAAAAGAATAACCTTTCTGGTTCAATGCCTGTAGCTCAGTGGTTAGGGTGCTGGCCACAAACACTGGGGCTGTGGGTTCAAATCCGGCCCAGGCCAGCTAAACATCAATGACAACTAGAACAAAAAAATAGCCAGGCATTGTGGCGGGCGCCTGTAGTCCCAGCTACTTGGGAGGCTGAGGCAAGAGAATCACTTAAGCCCAAGAGTTTGAGGTTGCTGTGAGCTGTGATCCAAGTCACTCTACTGAGGGCGACATCATGAAGCTCTGTTTCAAAAAAAAAAGAATTATTTTTCTACAACTTGCTAATAGGATTGCTAATAAGTTTTAGGATATAGGATTATTAGGATCATTAGTTGTTTTTTGTTTTTTTGTGTGTGGAGACAGAGTCTCATTTGATCGCCCTCGGTAGAGTGCTGTGGAGTCACAGCTCACAGCAACCTCCAGCTCTTGGGCTTAAGCGATTCTCTTGCCTCAGCCTCCCAAGTAGCTGGGACTACAGGCGCCCGCCATAGCGCCCGGCTAATTTTTGATGCAGTTCGGCCGGGGCCGGGTTTGAACTCACAGCCCTCAGCATATGAGGCCAGCACCCTACTCACTGAGCCACAGGCACCGCCCCTAGAATTATTAGTTATAGGATTATTAGCAATTTATTTTTATTTTTAGAGTCACTTTACTGAAATCTCACTCTGCTTGTCTTTACAAATGTTGAAGAAATTTTCATGCCTTAGTTTTTAGAAAATCAAGGCTAGGGTGGCACCTGTGGCTCAAAGGAGTAGGGCACCAGCCCCATATGCCAGAGGTGGCAGGTTCAAACCCAGCCCTGGCCAAAAACTGCAAAAAAATAAAAGAAAATTGGCTTGGCGCCTGTGGCTCAAGCAGCTAAGGTGCCAGCCATGTACACCTGAGCTGGTGGGTTCGAATCCAGCCCAGGTCCACCAAACAACAATGATGGCTGCAACCAAAAAATGGCTGGGCGCTGTGGCGGGCACCTGTGGTCCCAGTTGCTTGGGAGGCGGAGGCAGGAGACTCGCTTGAGCCCAAGAATCGGAGGTTGCTGTGAGCTGTGATGTCACAGCACTCTATCCAGGGTGACAGCTTGAGGCTCTGTCTCAAAAAAAAAAAAAGAAAATCAAGGCTAACAGAAACTAATCCTTCAAAAATTAAATAATTTAGTCAAAGATTTTTCATCGGTCTTCCTTACCTGATTTAGCACAAGGAATTAACCCAATATAATACACAGTATAAAAATTATCATCAAAAAAAATTAGGAAATGCAAGTAAAATACTTTGAAATATATAAATATATACATAAAATTCACTAATTATGATTTTCTTAAAAGTCTAAAATATACCATCTTGTTGTCTCCTCTTCTCTTCCCTGCGTTCCTTTGCTAATCTTTGTTTTACATCATTTTTAAGCACGGATCCATCAATCACTAAAAAAAAAAAAAAAAAAAAAAGAATATAGTTAGACACTGACAGGATACCAAATTTTAAAGATATGACACTGACATCTATTATAGCAATAGTTCTCAAACTTCCTAATGCCGTGACCATTAAATACAGTTCCTCAATCCTTTAATATAGTTCCCACATGAGGAACTGTATTTAAGGGTCACAGCATTAGAAAGGTTGAGAACCACTGTATTAGAGCATTATAGAAATGATACCTGGTTTAAATGATGATTTAATATTTGAAGATTGGGATGTAAATGAGGTAACTCCACTTTGATTCCTCCTTTCTTCAGCAATTGCGTGAGCTGCAGCAACTAAAATACAAGGAAATAAAAGAAAAGGATTAGATTTTTTTTTTTTTGAGACAGAATCTTATTTTTTCATCCTTGGTAGAGTGCCATGGCATCATAGCTCACAGCAACCTCAAAATCTTGGGCTCAAGTGATTCTCTTGCCTCAGCTTCCTGAGTAGCTGGGACTATAGGCACCTATCACAACGCTTAGTTATTTTTACAGGCAGGGTCTTGATCTTGCTCAGGCTGGTCTCAAACCCATGAGCTCAAGCAATCCACCTGCCTCGGCCTCCCAGAGTGCTAGCATTATAGGTGTGAGTCACCTCGCCCAGCCAGAAAGGGATTAGATATTACGAATACAAAAAGTGGCTTGGTGCCCCTAACACAGTGATTAGGGCGCTGGCCACATACACTGGGGCTGGTGACTTCAAACTTGGCCCTGACCTGCTAAACAACAATGACAACTACAACAAAAAAATAGCCAGGCATTGTGGTGGGTATCCGGAGTCCCAACTACTTTGAAGGCTGAGGCAAGAGAATCACTTAAGCCCAAGAGTTTGAGGTTGCTGTGAGCTGTGATGCCACAGCACTCTACCAAGGGCAACATAGAGAGATTCTGTCTCAAAAACAAAAACAAAAAATTACAAAAAGCTAGGCCTGGAGAGGTGGCTCAAACCTATAATCCCAGCACTCCGGGAGGCCGAGGCAGGTAGACTGACTGAGTTCAAGAGTTCAGGACCATCCTGAGCAAGAGCAAGACCCTGTCTTTAAAAAGAACCAGGAGTTGTGGCAGGCGCCTGTAGTTCCAGCTGCTTAGGAGGCTGAGGCAAGGGGATCACTCGAGCCCAAAAGCTTGAGGTTGCAGTGAGCTATGTCACAGCACTTTACCAAGGGTGACAAAATAAGACTCTGTCTCAAAAAAAAAAAAATACAAAGAGCTAACACAAGGGTCAGCAAATCACAGCCAATTATATCTCTGATGATAAAGGACAGGACCAGGCAGTGCCTGTTGCTCAGTGGGTAGGGCGCTGGCCCCATATACAGAGGGTGGTGAGTTTGAACCCAGCCCCAAGCCAGCTAAAACAGCAATGGCAACTGCAACAAAAAATAGCCTGGCATTGTGGCTGGTGCCTGCAGTCCCAGCTACTCGGGAGGCTGAGGCAAGAGAACTGCTTAAGCCCAAGAGTTTGAGGTTGCTGTCTCAAAAAAAAAAAAAAAAAAAAAAAAAGACAGGACCACTTCTATAAGGTAAAATCATGACTCATTAATCTGGGTCAACAAGAAGGATGTACTGAGTACCTATGAGGTTCAATAGTACTTTAACAAAGAATTAAGTGTTTATTGTGGGTGTGGTAGGGTATTTGTGAACAAAAAGAATACAGCTGTTTGTGACAGTGGTAGCACAAGCTTGTAGATGAGTAGGAGCCAGTGATTACCAGCTTTCAAAAGTGTCTCAGACAAAACATTACACCAAGTATTAAAAAAAACTGAGCTGGCAAGGAACTGAGAAAAAGATGTTTTGCCATGAATTGGGAATTTAGAAAATAAAAGGTTTAAAATTTATGAATCTGAATCTGTAAACAAAGTGTTAACAGTGAGATCCTTAGAGATAGGGCCCAATATTAAGGAGTATATTTATTTATACACTACCTACATCAGGGACTTTATATCCTGGTTCCACACTAGAGTCACCTAATGTACAATATTTGGGTGATGGATACAACAAAAGCCCATACTCCACCACCATACCATATATACGTGTAACAATTCAACTTATATCCCCTAAATCTATTAAAATTAAGAAGATAAAGTATATGAATACTTATCCGAAGTAAAAAAAAAGCAAGGCCTACCCCCTCTCCCCACCCCCCAGTCTCTGTGTGTGGCCTGGGCCCCTACAGTTGTTTAAAGCTCTATTCTGATGCACAGCAAAGGCTGAAGAACCACTAATCTAGGAGAAGGAAATTTCCAGTGAGATGATTATCATTCTAGGTAGAAAATGTCAAGAAACAAATATAATTATACAAGGTGCTAACAACATGTTTTGTGTAAACAGGCAGAGTAGTGATAGACTTCAATAAGGATGAAGTATAGATTAGGGAGCACAATTTGAGAGAAAGTAAGAAAACTAAAACTCCAGGATAATACACAAGAGTTATAATAGGAGAATCCCTGAATTCTTTAATTGTATGGCTCTGTATCTCCAGTAAGGGTTATAGAGTATAATAAAGAAAACTGTCTTTTACCCTTGTATAAAAGCATAGGAAGTATGCCGCTGCAATACTCCATACAAGTCTGTGGTTTCTATATATCCTGAAAATAGGACAGCTGAAGACGGGCAGTTAAAATAAGGGAATAGAGGAGCTGTCCTTGTACAGCTGAGATATTAGTTGCCACTGAAGATACCTAGGAGATATTTTACAGTGTAACCTTGCGGTGATGTTACAATAGTTGCCATAGGGATCAACATTTCAAAAGAGAAAAAGCATTTTCATTTAACAAGAGAGAACTAAAAGCTCAGATAATCTAGCTAAATTTGAAGACTACACTCTCCTAAGCTTCCTTAATAATTTTACTGACAATTTTGTAGACCACAATCATCTTCTGAATTTGAGCACTAGTGTATTAACAAAAACTCTTAAATGTAATCTAGAAATTAAACCCTCCCATATACACCCCACTTGCAACATTCCTATGTGAGCACAGAAAAAACAATGAAGTATCCTGTAGAATTGTTTCTGCACATTCAGTTCTCTTGCTTAGAAGTCCTAAGGATAGTCTGTATTTGACACAATTTTGCTGATCATTTCTCTCAAAATGTACATTTTTCGAGATTATTTAAAGATTTTATTAAACAGAAATAACCTTTTATAGGTGTGATGGGAATAATGAGCCAAATAATATAAATGTTAATGTGGTAATACTATGAAATCGAATTTTTACATCCTTATATCCAAATTTCTACTAGCAAGAAATATATTCACAGAAAGGGCTTTTAAAATGATTTAAAATGTCCAGGCAATAGGAGAAAGTCTCTATGTCTGGACTTAACAGAATCAACATTTTGTTCAACTTCACTGAATGAGAGAATTTTCTTAACATGCATTTCAATGAATGAAGGAATTTACTTAATCTTCAGTTAAAATAACAGCAAGGATAGTAACTATGCTATAGTATTTCTTAGTTCTTATGCTTATTCTAAACTCCCAACTAAGTTACCTTTTGTCTGGAGATTAACAAAATGTATACTTTTTGCTAAAATCGAATTATTAATCTTAATCTATATTTATGGTACTTTTCTAAAGAAAAACTATCACAACGAATATTACATATCACTTCACCATTTACAAAGTTGATTTGTATTACCTCATTTAATTTAAAAAAATTGTTTTTGTTATTGCAGTTTTTGGCATTACAGCTCACAGCACCCTCAAACTCTTGGACCCAAGCGATCCTCTTGCCTCAGCCTCCCAAGTAGATGAGACTTCAGGCGCCCGCCACAAGGCCTGTCTGCTTTTTAGGAAGGATTTTGCGGCTGGGCGCCCTTGGCACAGTGGTTACCGCGCCGGCCACATACACCGAGGTTGGCAGGTTCTAGCCCGGGCTGGGCCAGCTAAAAAACGATGACAACCTCAACAAAAAGAGCCGGGTGTTGTGGCGGGCTCCTGTAGTCTCAGCTACTTGGGAGGCTGAAGCAAAGAGAATCGCTTAAGCCTAAGAGTTTGAGGTTGCCGTGAGCTGTGACATCAAAGCACTCTACCAAGGGCGACACAGTGAGAATGTCTAAAAAAAAAAAAAAGAAAAAGAAAAAGAAAGCTCAGGCTGGACTCGAACTCCAAGCTGAAGTGATGCACCCGCCTTGGCCTCCGAAAGTGTTGAGATTACAGGCGTGCGCCACAGTGCCCAGCCCAACAAAACTGTTTTATTCGTGCTCGGAGCACAGAGAACGAGCCTGAGAACAGGCTACAAGCAACCTCCCACAAGCAAGAAATACTATCTCGCACAGGTAGCGGGGCAGTCTCCTGGACTGAGCAACGCGCCGCCAAATTCTACTTTAATGACGGGACCTTCTGATTTGGAGAAAGCCCTGAAGCGCACATTCTCGTTCACTTCAGCCTGGGCGCTGCAAGATGTCCCAAGGATGGTGACATCTTGCTTAAGTCCTGTGCTACAACAGGCAAATCAGAAGATGCAGACAGCCAAGTTTCATCCCAATTTTCAAAGCAATTTTTAAGCCCCCCGCCCAACCCCCGACCTTGCCCTGGAGGGTGCCAAAGGCAAACCTCTGGGAGAGGGAAGGGCTGCGACAGTAAACCAGCCTTAACCTGCTAACTCCCCGGACTGAGGAAAAACTCAAACTTTCCATGCCTGGAAGGACTGTCCCGGCCAGGAAGGCGGCGTGGGCGCGCGGGGTCCGGGCGGGCGCCCGCACATCCTGAGCAACCGAGCGTCCGTTCGCCGCCTCCCAACGGCAGGCAGGGCTCGGGACCATTCGCGGGCTCCGGGGTTCCAGTCGCCCCCACCCCGCCCGCCCCAACAACGCCCGTTAGATTCCTCGCACCCCGCTCGGAGGGCGTCGGGGTTTTGGGGCGACAGTTCGGCCGTTGGCCGCATAGGCTGGCCGTTTCCCTTCCGGATCCCCGGCCCAGAACGCCGCCCACTCCCGTCACCGGGGCTCCGGCGGGACTGAGGGGGGACCGCACAGTGTGAGGCAACTACAGAAAAAAGTTTTCTGGCCCTCACCGCGCCGCTCCAAAAGCCCTCGAGGCCACGGGAGCTCCGCCTCCCACACGGGCCCTAGCCCCTCTGACAGTCGCCGGTCCACTCACCCATCCTCTCCCGCAGCCCCCTCAGAGATGTGTTGCTGCCAGCGCCGACACTGCTGCGCTCCGCCATCTTCGGAGATGAGACGGGAGCCACTGGTCGCGCTCGAGCTGCTCTGCGCAGGCGCCGACGACGGCGTGGCCTCCGTTTGGGCCGTGGCCGAGCGGCCCGGGGGCGGGGCGAGGCGGAGCCCGAAGGGCTGCCTCGCCGCCTGCCTCGGATCCGCCAAGTGGGCAGGGCTGCTCTCCGCGCACCACGTCCCGACCCGCTGGGCAGCCACTACTGGTCTAACGAAAGACTCTCCGACGTTGCACACTACGCAGCTCCATTCTGGAGACCAGCCAATCAGCGCCCTGCTACCCACCCAACGTTCCCTAGCTCCTTTCTTCACCTCTACTTAGCAACGCAGCAATGTTCTTTCCTTCCTCCTTCGTTCGTTCAATTCAGGGGCATTTCATTTCCAGAGTGCCTCTGAGTAGGCTTGTAGTTTACCAGTCTTTGACACACTACAAAGAAAGGCCCAAGTTGGGGGGAGAGGTCCCAGGGAGAGATATTGCGAGGGTAGGGGCCCCAATTATGAGTGGAAACTTTCCTAAATTATTATAGAATAAACCACGATACTGTTAGGTCTCAAAATTGGGCAAAATATCTTTAGGGTGTTTGTGGATCTTTAAAGTGAAGCACAGCATTTATTGGCATTAATCTCTCCGGATTTGGAGGGAAGCTCCTCCAGGTTACCTAATGTTCCATTCACAAGGAAGAACTTAATTGGCCTAAAGTATCTTTGAGGGGCTGACATCACTTCATACGTGTTTGCACAAGATGGAGCCACCCCAGTTACAGTACATGTGTTGTGACTCATGACTGTAGGGAAGCAGTTTATGATTGGCGATGTTAAGTGTGATGCAGGAGAACCCACAATGGGGCAGGCGACCCCAGGTGAGATGAGTGCTTTCAGGAGTCCACTCAATCTCAAAGTGACACGGGCACTACAAAATGGAAGAAACAATTATTGGCAAACTTTTTATTACTCTTTACTATGTGTCAGGCACTGTCCCGATACATTACAAGTACTAACTCATTTAGCCCCCCCTCCTGCCCTATGACGAATGTACCATTATCACTCTCTTTTTCCAAATGAGGAAACAAAAGCAGAGACAGGTTAAATTATTTTTTCAGAGTCACACAAGAAGTGACAGAACTGGAATTTGAACCCAGAACCTCTAACTACAGTATCCATGTACTTACATTTATTTATGTATTCATTTATTTTTATTTTATTTTACTTATTTATTTATTTATTTATTTATTGGAGATAGAGTCTCACTATGTCGCCCTGCGTAAAATGCCGTGGCATCACAGCTCACAGCAACCTCGAACTCTTGGGCTTAAGCGATTCTCTTGCCTTAGCCTCCCAAGTAGCTGGGACTACAAGTGCCTGCCACAACGCCCGGCTATTTTTTGTTGTTGTTTAAGTTGTCGTTGTTGTTTAGCTGGCCCCGGGCCAGGCTCAAACCCGCCAGCCTCCGTGTATGTGGCCTGTGCCCTACTCACTGAGCAATGGGCGACGAGCCATGTACTAACCTTTAAATAATACTGTTTCATGAGAGTTGCAACATAGATAACATAAAAGATTAGTTATCCAGAATGCACAAAATTCTAAAAATATATAGGAAAGGGTGTCGCCTGTGGCTCATCGAGTAGGGCGCTGGCCCCATATACCGAAGGTGGCCAGTTCAAACCCGGTCTCGGCCAAACTGCAAAACAGAGAAATAGCCGGAAGTTGTGGCGGGCACCTGTAGTCCCAGGAACTCGAGAGGCTGAGGCAAGAGAATCGCCTAAGTTGGAGTTGGAGGTTGCTGTGAGCTGTGTGACGCCACGGCAGTCTACCGAGGGCGATAAAGTGAGACTCTGTCGCTACAAAATAATAATAATAATAATACATAGGAAAAAGACAATCTCCAAAAGGTGAACAAAAAGCATAAACATGCCTGTCACAGAAGAGAAAACACAAATAGCCAACCAATAAACATAAAGAAAAATGGGGGCTGGGCAGGGCGGTTCAAACCAGTAATCCCAGTACTCTGGGAGGCAGAGGCCAGCAGATCGCCTGAGCTCATCCAGACCAGCCTGAGCTAGAGTGAGACCCCGCCTCTAGAAATAGCCACACACTGAGGCACCCATGGCTCAGAGGGTAGGGTGCCGCCACATACACCGTGGCTGGCAGGTTCCAACTGGACCCGGGCCTGCTAAACATCAATGACAAAACAACAACAAAAATAGCCAGGGCAGGGCGGCGAATCGAGTAGGGCGCCGGCCCCATATACAGAAGGTGGCGGGTTCAAACCGGGCCTCGGCCGAACTGCGAAAACAGAAAAATAGCCGGGCGTTGTGGTGGGCGCGTGTAGTCCCAGCTACTCAGGAGGCTGAGACAAGAGAATCGCCTAAGCCCAGGAGTTGGAGGTTGCTGTGACTTGTGACGCCATGGCACTCTACTGAGGGCAATAAAGTGAGACTCTGTCACTACAAAAAAAAAAAAAAATAGCCAGGGCATCTGTAGTCCCAGCTACTTGGGAGGCTGAGGCAAGAGAATCTCTTAAGTCCAAGAGTTTGAGGTTGCTGTGAGCTGTGATGCTAAAAATTAAGTGGGAATTTTATAGAGAAACACACTCTACATAATTTTTTTGGCATTTATATACTCTAAAGGCCTTAGTCCAGCCAGAGTATAGGAATAAGTGGGGGAGATAAGATGTTCGCAAATAACCATATCCAGGTAGCAGTACTAGGAGTTAGATGGGTAATTAAATGGGTTACAAGAACTCAGAGGGATGAGAAATCCGTCCTGTTTGGAATGATCAGAGAAGGCTTTATGGAAGAATTGGCATTTATTCTGGCCTCGAGGTGAAGACTGTAAACACGAGAGAGCTACTACCTCGCAAAGACAGCAATCTGGCCTTAATTCCAGCCTGTGGTCACGAAGAGGAGAGACGGGCCCATATGTGGCCAGACCTTGCCATTTTTCAAGATAACTGAAAATCTAGATTTTAATGTAAGAGCTCTTATTTGTAAGTGACGACAGAATCAAAAGTTTTTAAAAACATGGTGCAGGGCAAATGAAATCAAATTTCCCAACTGTCTCTCTTTTTTAATGTTTGAATAAAAATCCACACAAAGGCCCTACATTGTATTATTTGATGTGCCTTTTAAAAAGTGTCTTTTAATGTAGATAACTCTCCTTTCACTCTAACCTCTTTGGCAGACTACTGTGACATTTAGCATTCATCCCTTCATTCAGTAGGTAAGACACACAATATTTTTTTTTTTTTTTGAGACAGAGCCTCAAGTTGTCACCCTGGATAGAGTGCTATGGCATTACAGCTCACTGCAACCTCCAATTCCTGGGCTCAAGCGAGTCTCTTGCCTCTGCCTCCCAAGTCGCTGGAACTACAGGCACCCGCCACAATGCCTGGCCATTTTTTGGTTGTAGCCATCGTTGTTTGG
>CAUYON010082414.1:0-14003 GCA_963573935.1 Arctocebus calabarensis
AAAAGTATTTCAACCTGTAGATGAGAGAGGATACCCAAGAAGGGTGAGGTGTGGGAGAACAGGCCTTGTCAAGGAGAGCACAAGGATACACTTGCAGGGTCCTCTCCATGGTGACTCAGCCCTTAGGAATTTGTAAACTTAACTTCCTGGAACTTGGAAATTTCCAAATTCTGTGAAATCCTGTAGTTCTGTGGGGGCTGGGCTAGCATCTCCCGCTTGATTCAAACTGGCCAATGAGAAGGGGTCCTGTGGGGTGGAACTTCTTGACTGTTAATAAAAAGGGAAAGATCAAGCTAGACAGGGAGCACGGCCATTTGAAATTCGTCTATGCCGTAAGCTCCCAGCTGGTGAATAAAGCCCTTCCTCTTATAAACGTGGTGTTTGGGTGCTCTTTCTCTCCATTGGACTTTTCTTCCTGCAACATAGGTACACATTTGGCCACTTCCCAGAATAACTGTTCAACAAGCAGATCTACTCAAATCTGTGAGATGCAGAGTCTGAGTCGAGACCATTATGAAGGGAACAAGAACGCCACCGTGCTACCACACGGGAGCACAGGAGGAGGTGCAGGCCCACAATAAATGCAGTCACAGTCCACCTGACAGTCAAACGGACTCACCCTCTCCTCCTTTCCCCAGCCCCTAAGTGTGTAACATACTCAGCATCCGAAAGAAGCTTCCCGTTGGATCCACGGCCTAAGGAATAAGAGCCCTTGTAGTGGGAAAGGCCTTTGACCTTTGGTTCTGCCCTCAGGGAGGTTCTTCCTTTTCCATCACCCCACCCGCCCTTGGCCACACCTAAAGTGGAACTGGAGAGAAGCCCCTTCCTGAGGGCTGAGAAGCTTTCCTGCCACAGCAGGTTGAGGACCCATGATCATTAAGCCTCAGTGAGTCATGGGCTTCTTGGTCCAGGTGTGCAATTGCTTTGCCAGATCAACTCCTTTAAACAGACCTCACATATTTATTCTACTTCCTATCAGTTCAATGTCCCTAACTTTTATATTTTAAGAGAGAGTTTTCCTAATGGCTACAATCCTTTGCTTTCTTGTCCTCAAGACATGCTCTCTTCCAAGTTAATTGTGCTTATCTGCTGTTTATAAGGCTTTAGGGGGAGCACTCTGCATTTAATCTCTTTTCCCTGAGTCACTGAAGGGACTTACTAAACTGGAAAAATTTACGCTTGATGCTTACTCTGACACACCTTAGTTCATTCAGCTGTTTTAACATCAGTGAGCTTGACCCTTCACACAAAGCTGAGTTTTAATCAGCTTTTTCTGCTCAGAAGCCTTCTTAGTTAGTATTAGATTTTTCTAGTTGAAATTGAAAAGTAATTTCTTCTATCAAGAATAAGTCCCTGAATTTGAGGATTTTCTCTACTCCTTTTCATTCCTCATTGTAAACATAGCAATTCTTTTCTGAGTCCATCCCTTTCTAATAATAGCTTGTAAATTCAACCAATAGAAACTCACATAACCTTCTAATATTTGGCTGTCCCTTCTCATTACCTAAAGCCAAATTATATGAGATATATGATACTTCTCCCAAGTTACTGCAGGGAATAGTTTTAGCAACTATTTTACCACTGCATAACATGGACATCTTTCCAGCCTCTAAGCCTCACTCACACTGTAATACTTTTCATCCTCTCCCCTTTCAACATTTGAAAATTATTTTATTTTGTTTTTGTTTTTGTTTTTTTTGAGACAGAATCTCACTTTGTTACCCTCAGTAGAGTGCCGTGGCGGCACAGCTCACAGCAACCTCAAACTCTTGGGCTTAAGTGATTCGCTTGCCTCAGCCTCCCAAGTAGCTGGGACTACAGGCACCCACCCAATGGCCAACTATTTTTTTGTTGCAGTTATCATTGTTGTTTAGCAGGACCCAGTCAAGGCTTGAACCCTCCAGACTCAGTGTATGTGCTCAGTGCCCTACACACAGAGCTATGGGCACTGCGCCTTTCTTTAAAAATTATATTGTGATAAATGTTCTCATCTCTCACTTTTATAAAATATCTAGCTCTTAGATCCTTTTTACTGGCTTTTAAATATGTTCAAATTATAGAAAGCAAAAGCAACAAAAAATCTTCCTTGAGTCAATACATGGGTCCCTAGGAAAGTTTTGAGATAGTGTTATGGTCCATTATTTCACTTCCAAGACACACAGTCAACAGCATCCTTTCTGATTCTCCCAAGCAAGTTTCAACTTGCTCAGCTCATCAGTACTGCTGGGAGGCTTCCTTTGTTTCTGTCCATGCAGATTTAACGTTTCTCGATTTTTTTTGTGCATCTCCAAATTTTCATAATTACCTACAGACATCTGTCTAGCAACGTCCCTATCGTTTCAAATCCTTACCTCCTAGAAACCTTTTTCTCTGCACTCACCATCCTTGCTTCTTTACTTCTCATTCATCATACATATTCCAATCTTACTTTAGCCTCTACTAAAACACTAAACATCAGTTGCTAAGATTATAAATGACTCCACACAACTAAATCAATTGGAAATTATTTTTATCCTAATCCTATTAGACCTGTCAGCAGCCTTTAACACCGCCAAAACTATCATCTCCTGAAATTCTCTATCCCTTGCTTCCATAGTCCAACCTTCCTCAGGTTTTCCTCTTCTCTGTCTACGCTGTCACCACCTCCTTTGTAGCTGCACCTCTTCTGCCTGCCACAAATACTGGATTTTCTCAAGGCCCAGCATTCTTTTCTTTTCTCACCATGTCCTCTCTTTGCGTAGTTCCGTCCACCTTCCAGCTCCAAGTCCAACCTTATGGGGGTAACTCACAGATTTATACCTCCTGCCACTCAATCCCAGATGCTTTTATCCAATTGCTTATTTGATAGCTCTATCTGAATGTCTCAAAGGGATGTTTCAAAATGGTTCCACATGTCCAAAACTTATCCCATGATCTTATTCCACAAACATGGTCCTTTTCCATGGCTCCATACCGCAGCTAAAAGATATTATCCTCCATTCAGTCACATAAAGTTCATCCCAAGTGATCACTCTTCACACCTAATCTTGCTCAATCACCATATCCAAATGATGCCAATGTCACCAGAATGCTATGTGTGTTTATCACTGGCAAAAAGTGACCCAGAGCAATCTTTAGACGATAAATAACTAAAAGGTTAAACTCAGGTTGTAATTGTGATTCTGGAGTATGTACTGTTTTTTTAATGTGAAAAAGAAATTTATGTGCATATCATGCAATATTTTGCTTTCCCCCTAATCTGTTATTACATAGAGTATCTTACAGTCAATTGTACGTCATAATCAGAGAGGTATTTTTACAGAAAAAAAAAAGCCTAGATTAAAAACAGCAAAGCACACAACAGTGTATATATACTAAGCTGAGAATCAGAGGTTATGGGTTCAGGTATCAGTACATTCTCTTGCATCTTACGGCAAGTCAGTAAGGAACCTTATTGCCCAAGACAAATCAGCCTGGTCAATAATCACAGATTATAAATAACCTTTAAAAAAATCCTCAGTCTTCAGATAGTCCTCATTAATAAAATCCGAGAGACAATGTATTCCTCTCTCTTATCACAGCTCCTCACATTACTTTTGGTGTAGGTGTTGTACCCATGCTACTGACATTGTTATTCATTGTTTTCTCATTTCCAAGGTCACTGCAATAAAGTGAGCAAGGAAAAGAACAAATGCCTTTTCTCCCTAACCACCCTACGCCTCTTCCAGGTCCTTAGGCCATTAAACAGGCTTTCTTATACTTCTTCTATTATACTCCTATAATGGTAATTTATTTTACCCCTTACGGTTCTCCTTTATCCTCAAATTTCCTACTCTAGAAATTACACCTAGTTTCCCTTTGAGCCAGGCCTCAAGTCCACTTAAGTGTCATTGCCCTATAATGTATTCAGAACCATTTCTCCCAGGTAAGCCCTAGTCAGTGTCCCTGATTAAGTCTATACAGAGTTATGCTATATGCTCAAGGTGAGTTCCTTATCCAATGTTGTTGAGTCTGACAGTTTTCTGTTTTGTTTGGTTTTGTTTCTTGCTAAAAGAAGATGAGGCAAGTCTTCAGCTTTAGGTATTTGCTCATTGCCTCCCAAACCTTTTCCCACTAACCTCAGTTGTGCCTGAATCCTTAATAGGCAGCCATCTACTAGGCTCCCATCTGGGGGTTCTTTTGTACCTTATCTGTTAATTGTGGGTGGTTAAGCCCTAGAGTGAAATGCTAAAGCCAGGAAACTTTGGGACTATCTAAATCTACTGTTTTTCAAACTACTGCTCACAACCTATTAGTGAGTGACCTGGGAGTCAATCTAGTAGGTCCCAAATAACATTGTTAAATCAATATAACAGAGTAAAAAAGTCACAGTACCAGCCTGAGCAAGAGCAAGACTTCATCTCTACCAAAAACTGAGGCAAGAGGATGGCCTGAGCCCAACAGTTTGAGGTTGCTGTGAACTATGATGGCACAGCACTCTACCGAGGGTGATAAAGTGAGACTCTGTCTCAAAATAAAAAATAAATAGTCACAGTGCACAGCCCAAATCAATCATGAAACTATTATATCTGCTGTGTGTGTGTACACATGTACATGTGTGCCTAAGTGTCACACATCACAATATACAATCAGCTTCTTATTGATTCGCAGGAGTTTCTTTAAACATTGTAACAATTGATCTAGATTAGTGGTTCTCAAATTAGGGCCCCTGAACCAGCTGCATCACCTATTACCTAGGACCTTAGAATTATCAGAAATGTAAATTCTTAGGCTCATCCCAGGCCTGCTGAATCATAACCTGCAAAGGCAAGGCCTGGCAATCTGTGTTTTAAAAAGGGTACACGTAATTCCAACACAAACAAAAACTTGAGTTCCAGATAATCTACCGGACAGGAAAGATTTGAGCTCTAGAGAATATTATTTCAGTGACTCCTTTCTCATTTTCTCTCAAACAATAACTTGCATTCTAGGAAACTGATAGGAAAAGAGTTAATTATTATATTCAACAGATACCTTGGTGCAGTAGCACTTAATTCTTTCTGAGAAGTGGTTGGGAAGGGCTAATCTACAATGATCTCCCAAGGGTCTCTTCAGAGGCAAATTTAACATGATTTAACCCAAGGTTTCCAAAACACAAAGTAATCTGACACAAAGATTTGAATGTAATATCTACTGCTACTAAAAACGAGAAACTAAGATTTGCTGAGAACATTAAAATCAGCCTCTAGTTCATTTATCTAATCATAATAGTCATACTTACAACCTCTCCCTAGAATAGTGATTCATACATAGCCTTTATTCTGCTTCAGCTCTGTTTTGTTCACCGTACATTCCTAATCAGTAGCATCTCTCATTACAATACTGTGATTCTCAGGGGACTAGTGGAAGTGTGCAGCTTGAAAAATCTCCTTGAAGATTCTAACGTTTACTCTCAGTCCCCCACATACACTCCCCAAAAAGAATCACTGCACCAGAATAAAAGACAAAGCTGCTAAGAGCAATCTAAGTCAGTAGAGAACATATCATCCTACCAGAATAGACAAGTTTTAAATAGGTATTGACTGAGTTCCAGGATGATCTGAGTGCTCAGAGCATAATTCGTTATTGTATACTTATTTATTCTCTGCAAAGAATCATTATTCTTTCAGAAGAAAGCAAAACTGCTTCTGAGAAAGGGAAGCTTTTCTTCTTGTCAATCAGCTAATCAACACTTTTATGTCTATTATGTATGCTTTAATAGACTAGGCAATTCATAGGACATACAGGTTTTACAGAAATTGGAGAAAAGATCAGAACACATGAAATAAGCAACACAAAAATAAAACACTACCTAGTTATTTTTACCCTCAATAATCTGAAATAAAATTTACAAATGCAAAAAAAGCCACTAATGAATGATAAATTATGAAGAACTAATAATGAAACCATCTGAAGTGGTGTAAAGAAATAAAAATCCCTAAAGCCAACCCCAGAAAGGCTGAGGCACACTTATCAGACGCAGGGCCTAGAAATCTGCATTTAAGTCTGCCAGACAGTTGTGGTAATCAGTCAGACTGGGCACCACTATCTTCTAGAAGAGAGGAAAATCAGTTTCAACTGGTACTCTCAGGAAACATTTCTTACCTTTTTCATGGAGCAGGGAAGCTAAGGTGGGCCCTAAGGATATGGTAGAATGTGAGCAAAACGGCACAGAGACCACAGGGCATTCACGTGCGCTCGCCTCAAGCTGCCTGTGCCAAAGTGCTAAGGTGGCTTTGGAAGGAGAGATTGAGTGTGCAAGGCAGTCAGAAAAGGTTTCTCCCAAACTGAGTCCCGAGTCCCAAAACCATGCAGGAGGAATCTGCCAGGCAGAACATGAGGGAAAGGAGTTTCCAGTAAAAATCTGCTTGCCACGAATGGCAAGTATGTTAAGTGAATTGCAGAAGCTTGGTGTGACTAGAGTAGGCAGAGGAAAAAGGAGAGGCCCACAAGAGACAGGGTAGTAAAAATGATCAACATGTTTAAGAAATACAAAACTAAAAAGGATTGGAAATCTCAGACTCAGGAGGGCAAGTAATTTGCTGGCTGTACATGGAGATGATATTTTGTGTGAGTGACAGGATCCAGAAACCAGAGGGAACCGGTAGATTCAGGCCCCATTTAGAAGCGGCAGCCTGCTCAACCCAAGGTAATCATTGCCTTTACGGCCAAACTTTTAAATGGTCACTCAAAATTCTTTAAATTATTCATCAAGCCAAACAAAGTACAACTCCAGCCCGCTATGGATGCTAGTTTATCACCTCTGGGCTAGATTCTAATAAACTCTTACTGCATCCAAATTAGATGGGTGTCTGATTCTCTATGTGCCTGATTCACAGGTTGGCAGAACATGACAACTAGGCTGAAGCTTTATTGGGAGAATAGTAGAAATCAAGTTTTGAGGTCTTATTCTGGGAAGATCTGCATATACACACATCTCTCTCTTCTTTTGTTTAAATATGTGTAAGATATTACTCTTAAACTTTGAAATGTTCTCTAAAACTTACCAGGGCTCACAGCCAGAAGAGTGATTTGAAAAACAGCATTCTTTAGTTATGTAAAAGTTTTGAGATCATACAAGATTCAATTCTACATGCTAACATTTAAGGAAAAAAAAGAGCTGTATCTTTATCGTGTAAGCTGAAAAGGAATTTATTTGGTAACACATGCAAATTTGCATTTCATGAACAACACAAGCAAATCTATGGTCTTTCTTATTTTCTCTTTGTTGGAGGGTCACTCTCAAGGCAAATTCATTAAAAATGGAAAATGCTACTACTTTTCAGACAGTGCTCTTTGCTTTGAGAAAGAAAAACTGTTTTGGATGCCTGTTTAATCAATTCTTAGAAGCCATTTTATGACAAATCTATGTTCAAGTTTATACCCACCTCATTGCTGTGATAAAAAAATTACCCTTTCTATAGATTTTAGAAGTAATTTACTTACAAAACTCAGGTGTGCTGTATAAATTTTTAACTACTACATATTTAACTTTATGATAATTTTTAAGGTTATACATAAAAAGTGTTCCTCTGAAAACTGAAATCAGTTTTTAATTTTGTCCCCCATATTTTTTTTGTAAGTACAAAAAATAATTTCTCTTTACTCTTTTAAAAAAGACCTGGGAAAGGCTGGTCTTTAAATTCATTCATTATTTCTATTCTCTGAGAAAGGCAGTGTCTTATTCAGGTTGTTAAAAAGATAAAATAAAAAAATTTTTTTAAAAAAGGAAGGCTGTGTGGTAGTCAGAATTATGGACTAATCTTTCTTTCTTAGCTATCTGTGTCTTAATCCTCAGAACCTGCAAATATGTTGTTTATTTAGATGGAAATAGGAACTTTGCAGATATGGTTAATTTTAAGCATTTTGAGATGGGGAGATTATTATGGATTATCTGGGCAATCATGGCAGGGAGGGAGGTGGGGGGGGTCCTTATAAATGAAAGAGGGAGGTAAGGAGTAAAAGAGAAGGAATGTCAAAACAAAGTAGCAAAGGTGGGAGAGATGATAAAGCAAAGGGGCCACAAACTAAGGAACGCAGGCAGCCTTTAGATCAGTGATTTTCATCCAGTGTGCCATGAAAATTTTTAAAGATCATTAATTATTTTCAAAAGAAATTAAAAGCAGAGTGAGTATGTGTATATATACACATATACACATGCACTTTTTTTTTTTTTTTTGAGACAGAGTCTCACTTTGTCACCCTTGGTAGTGTGCCCTAGCATCACAGGTCACAGCAACCTCAAACTCTTGGGCTTAAGCGATTCTCTTGCCTCAGCCTCCCAAGGAGCTGGGACCACGCTGGACACAATGTCTGGCTAGTTTAGAGAGGAGGTCTCACTCTGGCTCAGGCTGGTCTCAACCCTGTGAGCTCAGGCAATCCACCTGCCTCAGCCTCCCAGAGTGCTAGGATTTCACTCTTTTACCAATCAATATAATTTAAGTGTGTTGTGGAAGTTGAACTATAGGTTCAAGTGTGCCGTGAGATAAAAAAGGTTGAGAAAGACTGCTTTAGATGCTGGGAAAGGGAACAAAACAGATTCTCCCCTAGAGACCACAGATGAAAACAGACCTGTTGATTTTTAGCTGTACAAGATCCATTTCAGATGTCTGACCTCCAGAACTATACAATAATCAATGTTCTGTTTTAAGCTTCTAAATTTGTGGTACACTAGTAAAAGACACCAGAAAGGTTTTTATATTCTTTGAGGGGTAAAGTGTATAACTAAAAGTCAACAGTTAGTTGACAGGTCCTGTGCTGGCACTTGTGGGTGTGCCTTCTCCTATAAGCACCCTCAGGCATGTATTCACCTTCTAGATAGGAAGATACCATCTCTCAGAGATAACCTAATTAAATCTAAGACCATTCTCAGTGTTAGAAAATTCTTTCTTATAGAATCTGGGGCAAAAATCAAGGCTCCCTAACTCCCAGATCAATGTTCCTTTTATTCTGTTTATTCAGTTTGAATGGTCTTCAGATAGGTTCCAACAAAATTCTAAAAAAAATGCAAAAGATTCCTAGTAGATCCTATAGAAATGACAAATTTTGAAAAGTATTTAAAAGCATTCTTTTTTGCAGAAAAAGCCACTATAGGATTATTTTAAATAATAATACATATAAAAATGTCATAACCCTTGATTTAAACTAATGATTTGCATTAGAAAGAAAGTACTAATAAACTTAGTGAAATTATCACGGTTTATTCACTAATACTATGTTTTACAATTTTACATCGAAAAGTGAGTCAAGAATAAAACCCCTTTTCTTTCAAAATTGTGTATTTTTCTTCTAGGTTGAATTGGCCAACTGTATAAGCATTACTTTTTGTTTTTCAACAACCATGTAAGAAAAAATGATTTCATTTTTATTCTAACAATTATGTACAATATATACAAGCTTAAACAAATTCAAGTAACTAAATCTGTCTTTTCGTATGCTGTTTATAAATCCTTATTTGACAGTCAAATGAGGAATATGGATTCAGATATGCTTCAATATCAAAATCCAGTTCCATACTTACAGACATTAAGATCATTGAGAGATTAAACTACTGAGTGTTAGCGTCTTCCTCTGTAAAGTGTGAGAAATATTTACACAGCCATATGATGACTGGATCATGTGGGTTAGGGGAATAACACCATGTCAAGCCACCGCAGTTGTGTAGTAACCTTCCCCCACTTCAGATCATGCAAAATAAGGAGCTGAAAAGGGTATTAGTAAGGATAGCGGGAGCATTTATCTATCAGATACAAAAATGCTTGAGAACTATAAAATAAAACCTACTGGTACCAATGTGAAAACTCTTTAATTAAATGCCTACGCAGTGTTAACAGTATGCCAACTTATGATTAAACATATAATTTTCTAAATATGCCATCACTGTGAAAACAATTTTCCTCACTTTTCAATAATTTCACTCAGTAACTGTCAAGAAATCATACCCCCATCATGAATTGAACGTTACACCTAGGTAAATAATGTCAAAAGCAATGAGATGACAGCCAAAGTTTATTCACTTTCTAAACTACGAGGATTTAAATAAATTCCATTCTGTTTGAAAGGGAGTGGAGCCCCCCTCCATCTTTCCCCTTAAAATTAGATGCTTAGTGTCTGCGAAAGGCTTAAAAACTCAGGGGGAGATTGTTTGGGCGAGGGGAGGGGGGACGACCCAACTATCGGAACACATCCCTATCTAAAGAAAGTTGACTCATCCCTAACCCTAAACTCCAGCTACTGCAGCCACAAGGAAATCAAACGGCACGTTATCTGCCTTCCTTGGCATTTGGCTCATCTAAGTGCCTGAGCCATTAACACCCGAGCACATGAATTTTCCTTCTCCGTGACCCACAGCTAAGGCTAGAACACTCCGGCAAGCTGCAGGGAACCTCCCCATCCACCGTCTGGGATGCACGTACTCGGTTTCACAGCCTACACAAACCACTCCAAACTCCTAGCCCGCCTGCCTCGCCCCCAAGATTCACACATGCGTACACCCAATAAAGGGAGCTGGGAGCGTTCCCACCTCGCCTGGTCCCCACGCCCAGCTGCCACGCAGCCAGTCCTCCTGCCCTTCTTTGGATGGCCGGCTTCAGTATTCACTAATACGCATGTGCCACACTTTGGGGCCCGGCAACTCTTTACCCGGCGGAGGCGGGGCAGTAGGCGGGACCAAGTAGCTCGCGCACGCTCGGAACATGCGCAGTGCAGAGTCTGAGGCGCCAGCTGTCGATTTGGAAGTTCCGGGGAAGTAGCGCATGCGCGAGTGTACGCGTTGCCGGCGAAGAGGGGAGCCTGACGACTCGGAAATTTGAATACCACAGTAGCATGGAGTGTGACCTCATGGAGACTGACATCTTGGAGTCGTTAGAAGATCTAGGGTAAGACTGCCAGGGAACGGGTCTCTCAAACCCCAGGCTGTCAGCCCCCCGGGCACACCTTCTGCGCCTCTGTCTGAGACACCTGCCTCTCCACGCCGCACCCCGTGGCTCCCGGCTGTCTCTTCCCTGTGGCTCCGGGACCTCTCTCCACCCCAGTGCCACGTTTACTGCCTGCCCTGCCGACTCGTAGCCCTCTAAACCGAAAGCCCCTGGGCCTGCCTCATGCTCCCTCCAGCCGAGTTACCCACAGCGTTTGTCAGTCATGCGTGTCATTGTCTGGGTTCTGGTTCTCGCCACCCCCAACTCCCAGAGCTTCTCTCCCTGCTCCCCATCCTCCTGCCCTACCCCCGCTCTAGAGGTTGCCAAAGTTGTTTCTCTGTTTCTGTACTTGTCCTCCAAATTTCCTGCTGTCATCTTGCACCTCTAGTCCTACATCACCCTAGTTCTCTCAAAATTTCTCCTTTGCCCAGTCATCTCTCTGCATGCATCCAAGCCACCTGTCTGGGCGCTGTATACATTCTGCCAGCCAGCTCACTTGTTCATCTAACCTATCACCACCTCCCTGGGAACCCCTGGCAGTTTCTTTTGACTCTGACACTCTGCCTTGTCGAGTCCCGTTAGCCCATCTTCACCCACTAAGAACTTGTACGTTTGTTCCGCATTTTTTCCTCTCCTCCTGACTGTTACCCAACAATAATTCATCAGTATCTAGAAGCTAGAAATAGGGTTTTTTTATATCACTGGGTCACCCAGCTTAATGTATTCTATTAAACTTGAGAACTTGAAACCTCTTAGCTAAATGTGGTTCCAGAAACAAATTGTATGATTAATGTTTGCCTGCAGGTACAGTGTCAAAACAAAATAAGATTTAGCTGGCTGTATTTTTAAGTAACAAATCCTTTATCAAAACTTTCCCTTAGGTTTTTCCATGACATGGAATGCTTTGAGAGGAACCTTTCTTTAGGAAATGACACCTTGAGGTTCCCAAAGTCTACCCACTAAAATAACTTGCTGTCCTGGGGGAAATTTTTAGGAAAGAAAGTGGTCATTGCTTATCATCTTTGTCAAAGTGAAATACCATTTTGCTTTTCTTTAAAACTTGCTCTAAATTTTCATAAATATTGCACAGTTTAGGGGCTTATTTCTTTCATTAGGGCATAAGGAAGTCACATTCAGCACAATGGTCTCTTTTTACTGGATGTCTCAGACTGAATTGTTTGTTCACACATGAAACCACTCATTGATTATACATTTTTGAGGAACACTTGCTCTTGGCACTGTTGACCTGCTGGGCACTTACAGGTCCAAGGTGAGATGGAAGAGATGTTCACAGATGTGTGAAAATATCTAAGAGGAGCACTGAGGGAATCCCTTCTCTGGGAAAGGAAGTGAAATACTGGAAGCTGCCTGGAAGAAAAGGCACTTAATAGTGTTGCAAGAGAAGTGGAATGAGAGGAAGCAGTAGACCTTACTTGAATTGTATTATAAAGGAGCAGAGGTCACTTAAGAAGTGACCATGGGGCTTGGCACCTATAGCTCAGCCACCAGGGCACCAGCCATATACACTGGAGCTGACAGGTTCAAACCCAACCTGGGCCTGCCAAACAACGACAACACAACCAAAAAATAGCTGGGCATTAGGGCGGGCACCTGTAGTCCCAGCTACTTGGGAGGCTGAGGCAAGAGAATCGCCTGAGCCCAGGAGTTGTTGGTCACTGTGAGCTGTGATACCATGGCACGCTACCAAGGGCAACATAGCAAGACTCTTGTCTCAAAAACATAAAATAAAAGAAGTGGCCACGGATGCTGTTTCTTCCCATTTATTATTCCTTTATCCTCTTTCAACTTTTTCTTCTAGGTACTATATAAGTTATTGTTACTTGTAATCAAATAATTGAGATGGGTTTTCTCAAAACCATTTAAAATTTTAACTGTAACTACTTAGTTTGGTGGCACTCAAGCATTAAAATTCCGCCTTTCATTAGCTTTTAAAGGATTTCTTGTGGAATATTAAGTCAAATGACTATCTTTTATTTCTACTCTGCACACAGTAGGAATCAGTAACTACATGTTGAATAAACTAATGAAGTCTAAAAATAAAACATGAGGAGAAATTTCTAGACTTAGTTTCTTAATTCCAGTGTTTAATAATATGTGGGTTTTTTGTTTTTTTAGAGACAGTCTCACTTTGTTGCCCCTGGTAGAGTGCCAGCTCACAGCAACCTCCAGCTCTTGGGCTTAAGCAATTCTCTTGCCTCAGCCTCCCAAGTAGCTCGGACTACAGGCATCTGCCACAACACCCGGCTGTTTTTTGTTGTTATTGTTGTTGCAGTTTGGCTGGGGTCGGGCTTGAACCCACCACCCTCAGTATATGGGGCCGGCGCCCTACTCACTGAGCCACAGGCGCCACCCCTAATATGTGGTTTTTAACATCTAGATATTGGACTATATATAATCTTAATTTTTGTGTATGATTTTCTCCATTTCAGTTCGTAAGCTGTGTAAACATAGAATTGTATTTTAAAGGGATTGAGAATTGTCATTTTTCTAACATACCAATACTTCTAAACGTCACATTATCTTAATTAAGATAAAGAAGAAGATAAATCACGTATCTTCTTTAATGACTTTTCATCAATATTTCATTTAAAAGAATATAAAATAATCTGAATAATGTGTATTTTTCAGTTATTTTGACAGAAATCTTAAAGTCTAGACTATAGGTGATTTGGAGCCCATGAATGTGTGGACATTTTATAATTTTTTAAAATTACATTGGAATCAAAAAGGATTAGGATTCGGGTGGACCAGTACATTGAGCAGCCAATAATTATGAAATTAATTTTGATATTTCTCTGGTCTACTACTGTGTCTTACTATTCTTAACTCATTAAATATAGAAAAAAGAAATAAGCGGCTCGGCGCCTATGGCTCAACGGACTAAGGCACCAGCCACGTACACCTGAGCTGGCGGGTTCGAATTCAGCCCGGCCCGCAAAACAATGACGGCTGCAACCTAAAAATGGCCGGGCTATGACGGGCGCCTGTAGTCCCAGCTACTTAGGAGGTGGAGGCAGGAGACTCGCCTGAGCCCAGGAATTGGAGGTTGCTGTGAGCTGTGGATGCCAC